>UCOL01005152.1:0-12449 GCA_900474335.1 Ormyrus nitidulus | reverse complement strand
GCTTCGCGGGATCGGGTTGGAGAGCGGTTTTTCTGCGTGCGAGTCGGGGGGGAGGTATGTGATTGAGTGTCGGATTTGTACGGGGGGATTTTTCGGAGGAGGACTTTCTTTTCGATATGGAGTTTTACGACGAGCCGAGAGGAAAGAGGTGCGAATTTTTAAAGTGGGGTAGAAAGCGAAAGCTTGCATTGCAGTGCGTTGCGGAAAAGACTTTTTTTTTTCGCTGGAGAAATGTATTATTCGAGGCTGGTTTTTTGGATTCTTGAATTAAAGAGCGCGCAATAATATTTTGCGGTTTTTGTTTCTTACTATAGGAGCACTAATGACATTGATGTGCGTTACAAATGAACAATACTGACCGTCTTTAAAACCATTGCTTTCAATTATAAGTTTTATTAATAATGCGCCGAATAGAAATCACAATCTTCGTTGATGTTGCCCGAGCAACAAATTTTCTTAAAAACTAATTGGAAAGCAGGTAATATTTCTTGAGCTCTAATCAACAAAATCAATTTCTAGCATACTATAAACATCTCTAAGCAAGAAACTTTTTCCAAAGACAAGGAAAGCATCCTTGCAACAATGTACAATAAACACATCACCCGCCGCCGAGACAATACAACTAAATTACACAAACAGAAATTTCAAGACTCAGAAACAGCAGCAGCAGCAGCAGCACCGTTAGAAACCATGCAGCGGTCAATCGCTCGATAGCCACACGCAGCGCCGCGAGACTCGCCGTCGCGACATTTCCGACTTTCCAAATATTATTAAAACCGAGGATATCGCGTGCCTGCACGCACATCCATATCGGATGTTTTACGAGCGACGCCTTTTCCAGACGCGATCGTAAACGGCCGGGTAATTGCGGGCCGATTACCCAAACGTCTTTCGAGGATCCCCCGAGCGGAGAAAGTGGCCGCCGCCGCCGCCGCGCGATATTTCGGCGCCCTCCGCGAGCTTTCGTTTTATTATACTTTGCGCTAGAAAAGGAGGTTTACGGCCGGTCGGCCGATAAATTTCGACGTTTCTCGTGGGGGGCTTCGGGTGGCGCCGGAAAAGTCGGAGATCAAAGGATTATGGAGAAGGAGGTGAACTTTGACTCGGAGGCGGTGTTTTCAGTCGATTTTATCTTTGAGTTATTGGAGATTATCGGAAGGTGTTCGTGGAAGTAGAACGGAAATAAAATTTTATAAAGCAGTTGACGAATCTTTATCGGGCTTTTAGTCGGTCTTCGAGATTAAATAAGTGTGCTGCTCTTAATTATACCTGAACATTTTTACAATTATTGGGTAAGATATAGTTTTTACGGCTTTGGGCATTAATTTTAACAACTGTAAAACGTTGACAGTGAAAATGGCGAACTTTCTATTAGCATAAAGCCGCCACATTAATTAAAGCCAAGTTCAATAATTATTAAATTTAGTAAAAGCAGCCATAAAATCCTTCCTAAAAATCACTTTGAAAACTAACTTTTTTTCGAAATAAAGAAGAAAAAAAAACTTTTTTCCAAGCGCTAAATTACCCGCGCTTTTCTTTTTCTCATGCAGCTTTATGGACTAGAAATATTCAAGATGAAATATAGAACCATGAAATTTAAACGATCGAAAATAAAGCCTGACTTTAATCTCACTTTTCCATTGAGCTCAAGAGCATTCAAAAGCGCGAATAAAACGGGAATTTAAAAAAAAAAAAAACCGAATGTTCGCGCAGTCAGATATAATAGGAAAACGCTCCGTCCGTTAAAGACGATTTTCATCGGCGACCATTTTTAACGTTTATAACGGTAATTAACAATAAGTTTATTGCGCGCGGCCCGAGAGCCCCTCGCCGCGCGTCAACTTTCTCCATTTTCCAATCTACAGTTAAGCCGCGCGCGCCGTGTAAACACGTTAATCGATAAGCTCACGAGTCGCGCACACTCGCATTATCGGCTTACGGGTTTGCGGCCGCCGGGAGTCCTTTCCCGAAATTAATCGCGAAAACTGTGCAGCTTCGGGCAGAGTGCGGCTCGAGAGGCGAAGAGTGCAGCGGCGATATGAATTCGAGAAAGTAAATGCCCCGCAAGGTGGATTATCGGCGAGCTTTCGTTTTCGACGTTTTTTTTACTCGAGGAAAGTATAAATTTTGAATAATCGAGTGTACGTCGCGAAACGGGTTTTATTTTTGCGGAAAAATGTTTGCATCTATCTTTTGAATTGCCAGTGAAATGTTGATTCGAAATTCGCTTAATAAACGTGTAAATTAAGTTTATTTCGCATTAAATTAAGTGGTTCTTACACTCTACAGCCTTATGAGAGCCTTATCAAAACTACATCCGCAAACCACCACAAAGATTAAAGCGCCCAAAAACGGCAGAATTTCCACTCGATAAAAACCCAAAACCTACTTTAAAGCCGGCCAACTCTCCCCCTTTCCCAACTTCCGAACAATACCTCATTACAACACTTCTCGAAAGCTCTCTCTCTCTCTGGCTCTCCCCGGCGATCTCTCAGCCGCTCTCGCGGAACACCCGTCTCCGCGCGGCTCGCCGTAAAGTCCCCCCCCGCGCGCGCGCGCAAAAACAGGCCCACCGGCGGCACTCTCGCGTGCGATATCGGCAAAACTGCTCGGATCATAGTGCCGGGGCCGGAACTGGCCGGCCATTAACGGCGCGCCGCATTCCCATGCGGAGAGAGAAAGGGGGGGAGAAGGGCCCCGCGAGCGTTTCTGCCCCTTGACAAGAGGCGAGAGAGCTTCTTGCGGGCCTTTAATATCAGCTCCGTGAAATCGAGCGAGAGCTGCCGGCTATTAATCCCCCCACCCCCTCCCGCTTCCGCTTAGATATTGCTGGGAGATTCGCGCCCCCCGACTATAAGTGGCCGAAGTCGCGCGCTTTTGCCTTTTCTCCGCGAGCGGGGATTTACGGGGGCTTCGGTCAGCCGTCGTTTTCGAGAGAGGAACTTTGGGGCTAAAGCGTTTTCGATGTTTGCTCGAAGCGGGATACGGGAGCGATTAGGAGAGGAATGTTTTTGCGTTCGGGGCCGCTTTTGCAATAACTGCAGGTGATTTGTTTTGACCGCGCATTTAACTGTGAAAGAGCGCTGTTTAAGCGATAGTTCTTTGTACTTCTTAAATTATCGTTCAAAAATTTTATTTCTTTTGATCTATAATTGTAAGGAGCATCTGATATAAACGTAATAATTTCTAAAGGGCTTATTTTTTGTAAGAGTTATATAAGACTCCTTTAAAAGTGTAAGCACTTGTGCATTTTATGTTTTTCTTTGGAGAATTCGAAAAAAAACAGTTTTGTTATAGAAATTTGCATTTATGTAAAATACGTTACGACAACTTTTATGGTATTACAAAGTTGTATAACTGCAGAAATAAAATCTGTAATTCATCATCTGAAATGAAAATTTTCACACTTTTAAAAATTTATTCTCTAGAAAGCCCATTATTAATCCGTTCTTGTTTAACGACCTTTCTAAGCTTTATTTACTCCTAAAACCCATATAAGCATCAAGAAAATCCTCGAAGAAATTGACTTTCATCCGCATTTAAATGAGAATTGCGTAATGCGTGTAAAATATAACGATAACTACGAGATATAATAACCGTCTTATTACACCACGATATTTATGTACACTCCGAGCGCAATAACTTATTAGAAAACGGCCTAATCAGCGGTTGCGGCGAAAAAGTTCCGCGGCGTTATTAAAAAAATGGAACAATGAATAATGTATCATAAATTAGCAAATAACAAAAGTGTGCGCCTCGTCCTTAAAATTCTGACTGGCGGATCGGCCAAATTGCTCGCGAGTACGTGTAATTATCATCGACGTCTAATGTTCGGGATTATCGGTGCGGGATTAGGAAAGTTTTGGAGGGGAAAAATATTGAGAGGCGAACGCGACAAGTCGCACGAGGCGAACAATATACATTGTGTTAAGGCATAATGAGACATTTATTATCGCATTACGTCGTCTACGTGAGTTACGTGTAATTTAAAAAATTTCAAATTCACCTTCTTAGGCGGGATTAGAGCTTGGAAAAGTATCATAAATGATTGGTTATTCGTATTTTTTTTTATTTAAAGTGGTGTATTTAAAAAATTATGTAGCTGCACGAACGCGAGCCACTATTATTAGTAAACAGTAATGCTTTAAAAGAATACTGCACTTCTCTTGAAATATTATTATTCTAAAAGTTTTTCAAACATCGTAATCCACTCCAACCGCAAGAATTGCGTTTAATGCAAAGGGAAGCGATATTTTACTAGATTTTTTACAATAAAGAATGGCGGCGTTACATCCCCTTAGTTTAAACAGCTCCGGCGAACATCGCGACAATTAGCATACAATCGTTCATACTAGTACAGAATCGGCAGAAAAAAAAATTCTGAAACCGTCCGAAGAGCAGCTCCCTTCGGAAAAAATATACGCACACAGAGTCCAATCGGAATAAAACCACTCTCTCGGTATCAAGCCTCCCCAGGCCCAACGTTCACATACATCACCTTGGGAAACAGAGAGCGAGATACCGAACACGACGTATTGCTTCTCCGGGAGTCGATAACCGCCTCTCGGCCGCGAAGCCCTTCGGGGCGACGATTTCCTTCCTATACATGTATCCCCTTTGTGGCCGAGCCGTTTCGCAGACACGCCGACGATGAGCTACCGATTTCTCGAGTAAAAATCATTGCGCGCGCAGCTCACGAGTTCCACATTCAAGCTTACATATACTTTTCTCGACCGGCGGAGCGCCGATAGGCCTGTCGGGAGCCATTTCTCATTCTAATCGCCGAGCTTATCCAACGCCATTACGACTTCCGCGTTCGAGAGCGGCGCGAACGTTAATTCGGGAGTCGGGAGCGCTTTCCGTTCGGGATCATTCAGCCTTTCGTTTAGGTATTTCTCTTTTCGAATCGTTTGCGCGTACAGTTTTTTTCCGGGATGAGTTATGGACGGTAGTTTGTCTTTATTTGTCAATCGGGCTGTGAAATTTTTTTAGGACGGCATTTTGAAACCTGAAAAGTCGAGTATCGTCGTGTAAAGTTGAATTTCGGATTGGAAGATATTATATACGGTTTTAATTTGTAACGGTGCTCTCGTTTTCTCCACGAATCAGGCCCGACAAATTTATCAGAATAATTTTTATGGATTTCGAAACGGTAGAAATTTGCCCTCGGATCCTCAGATTTTAGTGCAATAATCACAGCCAGCGCATCTCTTAAACATCGAAAAGCGCCTTATATACCCAGCACTCCGCTCGCCCCACCCCTTTAATCTCGAGCGATCTTCAAACACCGCGTCTTACCTCCCATCAAATCTCGAAAATAATCACAATACTTTCCGTCCGCAACGCAAACACCCCTCTACCCCGCCCATGGCAGCTCGAAACAAAAGCCGCGGCGAGCTCTCGGCCGCGACGCAAAAAAAAGGTGCTCCGATCCCGGCGCGCGCATCCCCAAGAGCTCCGCGTATAATATACTTTCGCGCTCGAGTTACGCGGCTATCGCTAATCCATCGGGCCGCACACACATCGCGCGCGCGGCGGGCCCCAAAGCGCTCTTGTTTTCGCTGATCTCGACACTGCTACATAAACTCGCTTCTATCTCTCTCTCTCTCTCTCTTCCCCGAGAGAGCCGCAGGAGGAGAGGAGAGGTAGATAAACCCGACGGGACAAAAGAAAGACGCGGAAAGGTAACAGGAGAACCGCCGAGGACGAGAGCCGCGACTAAGCGCAAAAAGAGCGATAAGCGGCGCAGGAGGAGAGGCGGAGGAAAAAGGGGAGGATGGCCACCTTGCGCCGCTATTAAGGAACGAGGCTTTTGTTTATTTACCACGGGGGAGGCACTTTTTCCGCGGGGGCTTCGTTTCTTGCTTCTCGGCCGTTTTAGCGAGGTGTCGTTAGGTGCCCTTTGAACGCTGTCTATTGAGAAATAATGAAGTATTTAGAATAAAGTCGGATATTTTTAATCTTAAAATGTTTGATTACAGGAGATGAGGAGGTGTAGCAATTTTTCTTACGTTGAGAGCCTTTTTTACTTAACGAACGAGTGCAATAATTTTTGTTAAAATTCTTTTTCCTCCATTTTATCTGGTTTATCCGCGAAGATGAAATGTTTTCGCAATGAAGATTTTATCGTTTAGATGGATATTGCTGAATGGCATTTATTTTAACTCCCAAGTATGCGCTTAACTATCGTGTCAACTGCGTTAAAAATGCTAAATGTTATATCTATTTCATGAAAAGTGTCTTAATGAAAAATAAATAAAATATTATGCCAGGGAGTAAAGAGTAACGGATCGACGTATAACTGTTACCTTTGGTTGCACCTGTTTTATGCTACTCGTTTAATCGGACTTGGCTTTTTTTTTTTAAATGAAAAAGTATTAATTTTACCGAACGAGTTTATAAATCAAGCGATTTTAAAGAGGCGAAAGAGATCTTTCCGTTAAGAAATTTTGTTGCGGCAATAAAATTTGGTATAATTTATACATATTCTTGCGAGTGACTTCCTAGCTGAAGATGTTAGACCATCTTGTTAAAAAAAAATTGTGAAAAATTTGTCATTTTACATTCAAGTTTGGTAGAAACTCAACGAGTTTAGCCAGTTTCTTGTCAGACAAACTCTGTAAGAAATGTTGCCTGAAAAAATGACGGTGTAAAAAATGATTTTTCCTGTCAAATGAAACCATATTTACGCAATACTCATTTTAATCCAGACAAGCTTGAAATACTATGCGATAAAACACTGCAGCAAAAAATTTTATACCTTATTCTGATATCAAATAAGTTTGCGATAAAAATTCTGAAAACATATAATATATACTTGGGGTAAAATAGGTTTTTTCAACAGTACACAGTATAAACAAAAAATGTGTAAAAATAATAAATATTAATACTACGGAGTAGTACACTTTTTCCCTGAAAGTATATAAAAAATACTCCTGAAACGTTATCTAAAATACGCATTACACCGCAGCATAAATACAAAACGCATCGACTTCGTCATTCATTTTCAATTAAAGCCACACCAATGCAAATCAAACAATCGGCCATCTCCCGGGCACCGACAACAGCAAAATCCCCCACAACAAAATTACAAGCTCCTCCTAACAACCGAGCGAGGCAAAGGGCCCAACTGCTCAGCAGGACCAAAACGACTCGCGCAGAATCCTCGGAAGAAGCGGCAGCAGCCGCGGCAGAGAGGCATCGGAGGAGGAGGCGGCGTCGTTGTCGGACCGGTCGCGTGGACGGCGCGGAAGACCCCGTTCCTCCTGCCTCCCCCTCCCCGTTTATGGGTCCCTCCAGCCGGTGCGCGACTCCGGAGAAGAGAAAGAGAGAGAGAAAGAGACGCGCCGCTGGTGGGGACTCGGCGCGCACCTGACACACACACGGCCGTTCGCGGGAGTCAGTCGCGCTCGGAGACCGGATCCAGTCGGCTGCCGGCTCTTCCCAAACGTGTACCATTGATAGGACCCCTCGGTGTGCGAGTGTTTCAGTGGTGTTGTGAGATATATATATTGGTTCTGACGGTAGACGAAAAAACAAAAAACAGAAAAAAAACGGTCGATTTTCATTCGCAAAAGCAACGGCAGGTAGTAGAGGGAAGTAGGAAGGCAGGAAGTGCGAGTCCACGAGAGAGAAAGAGAGAGAGACTGTGGGACCTATATGGTACTTCTTCCTGCGCGACTTTTTTCAGCCTAGAAAAGCCGCGAGGCCATAAGCGGTAACCAGCAACCGGTACGCGGCTCGCGAGCCGATGTAACGACTGACGGGGGGGTGCGCCTTTTGCAGCCAAGTCGGCGACGAGTCGTAATCCAATTAAAGGGATAAATCTGTCAATCCAGCTTTGCCCCGGGATATATCTCGCCATTTTTTTAGCCTCCTTCTCTCTCTCTCTCTCTCTCTGCCCCCTTCCGCATCGATGAAAGCGACTGCTGTCTCGGCCGCTGTCTCCGGCGACGAGCGGACTCGATGGGATCGCTGAGATCCTCCCGCTAAAAGAGAGAAGAGAAGCCCGCGCGAAGAAGTGGAGCGCAAGAGGCTGCCATCCCAGTCTCTCTCCTTCCTCCAGACAGAAGTGAAAAATGGCCTCGAAGATCGCGGTGAAAAGTCCCGCGGGACCGGTGGCTAAGGCCGCTCCGGCTAATCAGATGCCGCACTGGAACAGTGGAACGGCGCCGAGGCTCTCCAAGGCCAAAAGCAGTCCCAACGTCTCGCGCACCGCCAATATCTCCGCGGCCAAGCAGACAATTAAGGTCGACGATAACCCAACGAGCACCGCCAGACGATCGGCGACCGGTCTCAGCTCTCAGAGAAGCTCCGGCTCGCTCAAATCTCCCAGCTCGACTCTGTCGAAATCCGGACGGATCAGCAATAACAACAACGTGACGGTGGTCCAGATACTCGGGGAGTCCGACAGTCAGCCGCAAAGGTCGGCGAGATCGAGCGCCTCGAAATCGAGAGCAAGCGATGGCGGGAAATCGAGCAAGAGTTCGACGACATCGAGACCGGAAGCCGGCAAGAAGAAGTCGAAGGAGGCCAGTGGCCCATCTTGCACTATTCTGGAGGACAGAGTGCTGCTGAAGAAAGGTCTGAACACGTCGCTGCCGCCGGCGCCGAAAAAGTCCGAGGAGCTGCGCAAAAAGAGCCTCAACCGTTCGACCAGCCTCTGGAGCGTGCAAACGACGCCGATCAACGACTCGGCCAAGCATAGAAACGCCAAGTCCAACAGCGTCGACTCCAAGCTACAAAAGCACCGTTCCAGCTCCAAGCCCTCGTCCCTGAACAGAGCCACGAGCCTCTGGAGCGTCCCGGTAGATCCGCAGTGTCGCCTAGGAAAGATGCCCAGTCGAATTCCCTTGTCCACTCAACACCTGGCTGGACTCGGCCAGTCTCTCGGCGATCTATCGCTAGTAGATCGCTCCGCTGAGAAGCCGAGTCTTAGCGTCGTCAAGCGAATCGTCGATTTCGACGAGGTCGACCGATCCGTGGACGAGCACATCTACGAGAACTGTCGCGAGGCCATTGTCAAGTCCAAGGACGAAGAAGCCATCTACGAGGATCTGAACAAAGCCGCGGAGGAGGCTGCCGCGCTGAAGGAAGAGAAAAAGAAGCAGGACCTGTCGACGTCTTTGTCGGTGCCTTTGACCACCTCGGAGCTGGAGAAAAGGGCCGAACAGCTGCTGTCCCAGCTGGACGAGGATGATACTGTGCCGGTAGAGCCGGTCAAACTTCCACCTATCAAGAAAAAGATCGATCTGAAGGCTTGCAAAATAAACATTGAAAGAAGCAAGGATATCCTGTCCCGCAGCCGTGAGAATCTGACCAGAAGTCGCGAGGAATTGGCTAGAAGTAAGGAAAATCTCAGTAAGATTAATAAAAATCACGAGACTCTGGAGAAGAGCAGGATTTTAGCCAAGAGCCAGGACAGTCTGCAGATCTTACAGATCGCCAAACGAACCGAGGCCAACGAGATGAGCATTCAAGAGATCAGACGCAATTGGGAGCGGCAGATCGAGAAAAGCCAGGTGAACGTCAACGACGACGGCAAGGTTAGCAAGAAGAGACTGACCAAGTCAACCTGCAATGTCAGTATCGATGGTTCTCGCAACGATCTTACCGTACTAAACGAGAACAACAGAACCAAGAAGGCTCCCATCCCCGTTCCCCAATCAGCTGCCAAAAGAACAAAGGACATCGAGCAGCTGGTGAACTTCTTCAACTGCAAAAACACCACGGAGGTCTCCGTCCAGAAGCCTGCGCCTGTCATCCAAGACTCCTGGTCCAAGCCCATAAAGAGCCCAGCCGAGGCGGTAATCTCCAAATCCGACAAGACCGACAAGAACTGCGGCTACGCCTCCGACGGCAACTCCTCGGAGGACAGCGGCCACATCAGCAACGAGAACGAGCCCGACTGGAAGGACGAGGTGAAGGAGGAGTTCAAGCCCGAGCACCGCACCGGCAGCGAGATCTTCCTCGAGGAGATAATCCAGGACCTGGACGCCAGCCTCGAGCACACGATCGAGGTCTTCGAGGCGACGCCCATCGTCAGGCAGTACGTGCCGATGGAGCCGTCGAAGCCGTCCGCGGAGGAGTCGTCATCGCCGGCCGCTCAGCAGAAGATCAGCGTGTCCAGCTCGAGCGGGGCGAGCAGCATCGACAGCTGGGACGAGACCCTCAAGACGTCGCGGAAAAATACGAGCAAGATCCCGCCCACGCCGTCGCAGCGGCATAACGTGCCTCCGCAGGTATACCACTGGCAGGGGCTTTTAAACTTCGGGATTTTATCGCTCGGCGATATATGCAGCGAGGTTTCCGCGGTAATTGGGAGAGGGGGATTTCGGCTGGTTTATGAATACGATTTTTTAATGGGACGATTAAATCGGGGCTGAATATTTTTTATTTCGCGTGATTGAACTATTTATTTAAGTTGAGAGAGGCAGAACATAATTATTAATTGTTATGTTGTATGAAATTGATTGATTATTTTAGTTATTATTTAATACAACTTATTTAAGTTTACTATCGTCATTCATCGTTGACCAACAATTCAAAACGTTATAAAATAGACCGTAAATAAAGTACTCCTCGCTTACATAAAATACAAATAAATTTCAATGCAGATGTCTTTCTCGGAATGAAATAATAAGGCTTCAATCGTAACAAAACAATCTCACTTTATCGAGGCGGCATTATGCAGCGGATGATTTATAGCACTGCACAGTTACGTTCGATAATAACGACTTATCTCGACGCACCATAAACCCAAATAGCAGCCATCGCAGAGGGTATATAATCGAAAAAAGGCTAAACACCGACCGTTAAACTCCGCGAAAAAAAACAAGTAGAGAGAGAGAGAAAAAAACAGGCAATAGGAAAAGAGCAGAATCGGACGGCGCTCGACAGGTGACAATTCAATGGCGTACTTTCTACGAAGTCGAAGCTCGCGCAGCCGTTTGTGTATACTATTTTTCATGAATATTTATGACGCTCGGCGTTACACTTCTGGAAAGTCTGCGCGCGCAACAATGAGCGCGGTTTCTTCGTGCGCGCCTATATAATATTCGAACGAAGCGGCGCGGGCCGGTTGGGGAGGAGAATCCGGCGCTTATTAACGGGCCTCAATGGTGTGAAATAACCGTTTGAATGGGGATCTTACGGAGCCTCGATTAATCAAGCTTTAAAGGTGACGCTCGACTTTCTACTTTTGCGGTAAAGCCGATAATGAGTTTGATAATAATACCGTTGGCCTTGATTGTCCGGCGCGAGGAGACCCCCGGAGTCTCTTTTGAATGAAAGATGGTTTGACGACCTTTGGATGCAGCCGGTGGTTGGGTAATAATTTTCGAGTTAGATCATTTGAGGTGCAGGCTTGAATGGGGACTTTTTCTTACGTAAGGAAAAAATTTGGTTTCATCGAAATGTATTGTTTGGGGTTCAGATTCTTGACGGAGATGTTAATTAAGAAGTTTCAGGAAGCGGATTTTCGAGTGCTCATTAATTTTTCAATTTTACGAGTCATTAATATTATAAAAAAAAAAATATATTATTTTTATAGTGGCTGTTATTTTTAATATTTGAGTTTTTTATGGAACGTTGGTAATGATAAAACGCGGATTGTTATGTAAAAATGTTTTAAAACAAATAACCGAAAGTGTTAAAAAAATTTCCTTAATTTTGTAATTTCAAATTTTAATTTAAAAAAATAGTAACAATTGTTACCGTTACTTATATACATCCTTTAATTTAACGCACAATAGTTTAATTTAATTTTTGCTTGTGTGAGCACAAAAAACTACGCAATTTAAAATTTCCGCAACCCTCCCACTCAACTAATTGCACTTTAGTCAACAAGATTTTATCTAAAAACTCACCTTCTCCTCCCACGCTAATCTCCGATCTCCAAAACAAATCGGCCGCGTTTCGACGAAACGCGTCCCGCCTCTCCTCAACTCCCCAACCTCTCTCAAAACTCACCAGTTTATTACCCATTGACGCTAAAAATTACGGCATTAGCATCCTCGATCGGGCAATCTCTCCCCTTTGCAAAAGGAAAACGAAAGCGGGACCGATCCGCCGGCAGGCGCTGCAAAAAGTAAGCGCTCTCTTCTGAAATTTTCTCCGCGAGCGTGCTTGACAATAATTGCTCGGCGCCGCTCGGAATCCGCTCGCCGCGCCGTCATTATAACGGTTGAGGCGCGTGTGGCCGCCGCCGCCGGGAAATTAAGTTCTATTCACGCGCGAGAGCTTAGAGAGCGTAATTCGATAGCGGCTCCGACTCGGATTCTTTTTGGGGAAGGGCGGGAGTTGGCCTCTTTTTTTTTATGACTACAGGTGAAGATGGGATTCGGGAGGAGAGAGATTTTTTCGGATGTTGATTGACGCGGGGAGGGAAGCGGGTTCTTAGGATCGTCTTTGGAAGATTTCATTTGGCTTGTTTAAGAGCGATGATACTG
>UCOL01005151.1:0-12461 GCA_900474335.1 Ormyrus nitidulus | reverse complement strand
TCTTTTAACATTAGAAAAAATATCCCAAAGTTACAGAAAATCCATTGCCCAAATGTCGTACACTCTCCTTGTCAGTGTAGGTATAATTCATGAATTAAAAAAATCATACACTACTTTAACTGCAAAAAGGTAGATGCGACTTTTAATTCAAGTAACAACTTTGCACATTAAATACATAATCGCTCTTCGAATAAAGTAGAACGTAAAGCTGATAAAGAAGCCCAATTTAATCATCTCTAAAGTGGATCGCACTGCAAGCTCGAAAAAATCTACACCGGCGCAGCATATACTACAAAAGGAGCTTTCCCTCGTAAATCACGCCAGCCAGAGAGGCCCTAGCAGCAGCAGTAACAAAAAACGGATGAAAACGAGCTGCCAGCTTTTGAGAGAAGGAAAGAGAAAAAAAATCGCTCGCAAGCTCGCGCCATCGATCGCTGATTAAAAATTCACATGGAACAGCGCGGAGCGGAGAGGAGCGCGATGCCGAGCCGGAGTCGGCCGCGTAACTTATTCAGCATCACTTCGGCCACGCAGCTGTCCGGATCCGCGCTTAATTGTAAAAATGCCCTCGGCGATGACGCGGGGCCGCGCGTTTACCTGCGAAATAGGCGCGACGCGCACAGCCGGAGCTGCAAAAAGCGCTTTCGCTGTCTCGTAAATCAGCGGGACTCTTTTTTCTGCCTTTCCTCCGCGCCGAGAACATTTATCGCCGAATAAATGACCGTGGGACTCGCGCTTTTCGGTTGATTAACTCGAAATCGCCGGAGGAACGCTGATTTTTTTTTTTTTTTTTTATTACGTCGGTGAGGAGCGCGTGTGCTCGTTATTCATTCGTTATAACTATCGGGAAAAGTAACTGAAAACTCAAGGCACGAGAAAATTTCAGGTAGAACACTTTACACATCGTTTTCCATTGTTAATACAAATCATTTTTAATTTAAGACAAGAAATAATTAATAATTATTAATTTTTTTAATGATAGTTTGAGTTCTTAATAATGGAGTTTTCTTAATAGAAGTTGCGGCCACGTCCACGTCCTCGTACAGCTCTCCATCCGCGGCTTTGAGAAAAGCGATTATTGTCATATCTTGCTTCCTTTTAATAATTGTTTCTCATGTAGCTTTTCATTGAATAAAAATGAAAAAAAAAATGTACAAAAAGTTTATGTACATTTGATATGTATTTACTTCATATGGCACTGTATTTCATGCAGAATCGATGTAAATATCGAAATATAAAATGCAAGATAAAAATATTTCTAATGTTATATATGTAAAAATAAATGGAAACAAAAAATCGAAAATCTAAAAGTAAAATATTTTAGATACAAGGCAATGTCAATACAAACAAATATCTGAAAAAAAATCGTGTAAAACAAGTTTTTTTAATATAAACTTCAACTTTATATTCAAATGTATTCTATTTTTAGAAACAATAAAAAGAATTTTTTTTAACAATGACGTTCCTTTTTAAGCATAAATAATTTGGACCTACAAAAATATTTTATTGATTAAATAAATTTATATTATTTGAATAATCTGCACAATTCCTAAAAAAATGCAACGTTGACTTAAAAAATAAATATCTCTTTCAATTCATTTCACGCATGACACTTGCTTCTTGCTTCGCGTTTCATTACGTTATACGATCTATTATTTTTTTCTGCTGTCTCGCACATTCAGTAAGCGACGTTGCGTCGCTGCCCCGAGGGTCTTTGCACAATTTCGCGCTTTTTTCCTGCCTTTCTATGTGTCCCGTGATGCTATTCCGCGCTGCCATTTTCCATGGAATGATGTTTTGTCTTTGTCCAACGTGCATGACTTGTATATCTAAATGTCTTTGGACGACAACTTCACGGAGCTTGTTTTTACTAGAAATATTAAAAATGAAAGAAAGAAACAATAACAAGATGCTTAAAAATATTTTTAAAATCATTTTTCAAGAAATAATTTAACTCTCGACTCTATTTTTTTAATAAGTTTCGTGGTAATTTATCGTTTTCAAACTGGTTTTAATTAAATGTAGACTTTTTATACCCACGCTTCTGACTCAAGTATTCAAATTAGATTTTGTAAATAAAATTTACAACATTTAAATAGTTGAAACAGTTTTATTAGAACCCAATAGTATAAAAACGTTATTAATTACATTCAGATATAAAAACATATTTACACTTTAAATTATGCTTCCTTCTAGAGGAAGCTTTGTGATACAGCACAAAGTATTTTTGGAGTGACTTTCCAACCGTTAGAAAGCGGAAAAATCGAGCAACAAAGATAGACAAACAATAAATAAACATCTGCCCCTATATCATACCTGCAACGACCCTGCCCGTCAACTAGTCAAACATCAGCTGCCTCAATATACCTGCGACGTTCTCGGCGAGAATTTTGACTACTAATATACTAACTTAATAATCTATTTAAGTAATTGATACATTTGTTTTTAAATTGTTTATTTTTTCATTTATTATATTTACAATCGTTTATCATCACGTTATTGAATTAAAAAAAATTCGTTTGTAATCAACCAAAAACTATTTTCGTTCATTATTTCTTAACGTCACTTTCATACAAACAAATATTTCTGTCCTGATCAATAACACAAAATTAAAAGTTCCGCGGATAATTGAATTCTCCGTTGATGACGAAGGTAATGCGACCAAGAATTGTCATCAGTTGCGGCAGTCGTGTACTCCGTGTTCAGGAAACCGAATGCAAGAGTGGGATCACGTTTTCGGCAATGTGTGTTTCGAAAATCAATTATGTAAACGACACTAGTTAGCGCTTGCATCAGTATAGTTTGAAGAGAATTTTTAATTGCCGCAACAATGGAGAACAGTGAGTTCGTCGCGTTTAGAATTTGCCCTTAATTAATGCATTACTAATTATAAACTAAAAACTTGTACGTCAGTCGGGGATTTGAAATTAACATTTCCTCGGTTGCCAGTTATGACTCTGCAAGTTTATTGTTTTGCGCCATTTTTCGCATAAAATATTTTCTCGAGTTTGTCAAACCAAATTCGTTTCTACGCCTTAAAAGCGTAAAAAACAAAGAACGCAACCGGTCAAAGGTAAAGAAAATCGCAATGTCCAACATGCAAAAATAGGCGTATCACGTCGAGTGTTAGGAGCCGCGTCCTTTGACCGAAGGCGATAAACGTTTTTGGCTTGGACTCGTCCCATTTCCTCCGGCGGGCGTCGCTGCTCTTGTCAGAAAAATACACGGCGGAGCAACCGTCGGGAAGGCGTAATTTCCGCCGAGCGGGGGATTCGCGGAGCTTTGTGCTCTCTCTCGCGAGGAATTCATAATGCGAGAGCTGCCAGACCGGCGCGAGCGTATAAGGACCGTAAAGCTCTCGCGCCGAGGCGAGGAGGATCGCTCTCTTTCTCTCTCTCTCTCTCTTTGGCGCGCGCAAACGCCCCGTAAAGAAAGTGAATAATAATAAGGGAATAAAGAAGCGCGCACGCGTGGACAAAGAGAGCGGGTCGGGGAAAGAATGAGCCGAGGAGAGGAGACAAAGAGGCTAAATTAGCGGGAATAATGCGCGACGGGGAGGCGGCTCGAGTGGGCGGTGCATAATGTACTCACGCGTGTGAATTATAAAGATAATCATTGGCGTAAAATAGGGATGGCCGGAAAGTTCAAGGTGCCTGCCCTGAAAAATTGCTTTGCTTCCTTTGCAAATCTTAACGGGTCGACTGCGTAGGGGGTGGCTTCCACCTTATGCGATCACATAATTATTGCCTTTGAACATCGAATACTCTACTTTTGGTGAATAACTATTCAGAGACGGATTTAACTAATATTAAATTAGTATAGTTTTTTTTATCAAATTTATCAGTTATACTCTAAAAAGTCTTTAGAAAATAGAGAATAGAAGTTGTTCTCTAATATTCTAAAGTTGAATCTAATCTCGTTTTAAATTTGTATCTAGCAATACCACGGTATTTATATTTTTTGCAAAATAAATGAATATTTGTCCATTCACTACCGTTAACGTATCAATCGAAAACCGTTGACAGGCTTCCGATATTTCCATTATTCTCACATCGCATTTTAAAAAGGGCTACGAAGCATTATTGAAAAATCGTTTAAGTGTCGGGAGCATAACGACGTGAAATGCAAAAGTCATTTTAGCATGCGGCACTCTAACGCAAAACAAGATAAATAGATTAATTAAAACGGTTTCTCTTCTTTTTCAAAAAAACGTATCGCGGCCTTCTCTCTCTCTCTCTCTCTCATCTCGACATGCTTTCCTCCCAGAAACAATAGGAAATTAAATAAAAGTGCATTTGCCACTCGGGGGAAACACTGTGTTTGAAGCGCACCGCGCGGTTAAAATTAAACGAGACATTTACCGCACTGAATCCGGAAGAGGGCAGAAAAACATCAACCTGCATCGTTGCAGGCAGTGACAAAACGAGCGAGCGAGATGCCGAAGAATGGATTCAGCCGAGCTTCGCCTGGCAAATACATTACTCAGCGCGGGAACTCTCGCGCTCCCGAAGAGTATTGCGCGCGCTTTACGCCCTCCTCTCTTTTGCTCCTTCTTTTCTCGCGCACATTATTGGCATTGGGGAAAAAAAAGTCGGCGGGAAAGAGCGCTCCTTTCCTTCTTTTCTTACGATTTCACGCTGCTTTAGTTTGATTCTAAAATAATTACTTAAGCTGGAAGATTTAATTAATCGTTTCTTTCGTTTTTAAAAAAAAGTTCAAAGGTGTTTTATGATCAGGGACCTTAACAAAATGAATAAGTGGAAAACCATATTCAAAAACTTTTCTTTAACTTTAAAATATACGTCATAGGCAACATTAACTGCTGATTTTATTGCTCCTTATAAATTTACTTTACGAATAAAAGAAACTTTCCGTTATTCTTTCATAAAAATGAGGCAATTTACGCTTCAATTTTAATCAGAAGATAACCACTAAATTTTTCAAACGTACTTTATGTTCGCTCTGAATTTATTTTCTCGTTGCGCGTCAATTTGTTCTCCGTCCGGAAAAACGCCTCCGCACCGGAAACTTAAACGCAGTAAGAGCATTTTCAAAAGAAGATAATTCGAAACGCACGTATACGTTAGCATCGAACAGAGCAATTTGTTATTTCAAGGCCTCTGCTCTACCGCTTGTCGCAGGGAGCCTTATCTAAAGTTGCTCGATCGTGCCTTAGCTTACTCTTGGCGTTCCTTTTGCTGCGCGACTTACCTTGAAGTATTAGTGTTTGCGCGACCCCTGCGGCGCTCGAACCTTAAGTGCGACTTGTGTATTTATTTCGTTGTATTTATTTCGTGCACGAGGCAGGGCGCAATTCGATAACCGCCCCCCTGGGCTCAGGAAAATACTGCATTTACGGCGGATTAATTTTTTTTTTTTTTTTTTTTGCTTTGTTTATGGGAACGATTGCTCCCGAGGCTTTTATCAACATATCCTCTGGAATGGCCAATTTGTTTTGCTTTGTAAGGAATTACTGTTTCCCAAGAAAGAGGTACGGGGAAAGTGGTGCAGTTTTCGATTAATTTTAAGAAAATTTGGGGGATTCAATTATTTTATTGTTGTTTAGTAGAAGTTATGAAAGAATACGTTTAATATTTAAAAAAAATGAATAATTGAAAATTTCAAGTTATGTGAAAAATTACACCTTTCACTTTGGCTCGCTTTATTGAAAAATAGTAAATCTCTATTTTACAATTAGAACTCTTACTCTTAAGTTCGCGATGCTTGTAGCATGTAATTCTTATTCTATTAAAGAGCCGTCTACCATGCACCTCTTGATGTCTTTTCTCCCAAAAAGGCGTGTCTTCCGCAGCAAACAGCAATTCCTGCGAGCGGCTTTAGTCTCGCGCGTAGTCGGGACATCGCGTCAACTTTGGATCCGTACCATCCGCCCCAAAGACACATCGAAATTAGGCCGAGCTTGCTGGTCGTTCCCTCCTTCCTCTCAGAGAGAGGGAGAGAGAGAGAGAGAGAGAGAGAGAGAGGGGGGAGAGAGATAGAGAGATAATGGCGTGTCACGGGCAACGCGCAAAGTTCGGTTAACACACGCAGCTCGAAAGTCAAGTATCCAGTGCAAATATCAACGGTTTTGCGCCAAAGAGCTCGGCTCTATTCCACTTTGTAATGTTTATCTCGATCTCTCGCTCGATAATTCTTTCTTTCGTGGATTTGCAGCGTTGATTTTCTACTCCTCTGCGTCTCTTTTTCCACGTACTCTTTGTTCTTCAGGGCGAGAATTCAAAAGTCGTCGATTGGTTCTTAATTCACGTATCTCAAATTGAAATCGAAGAAAAGATCAAATGTTTCCGAAACAATTTTCAGTTAACGTAATGCTAGCTATCAGAGTAGAAAAAATATCGATAGAATTTTTTAAACTTTAAATAAAATTTTCATAATAAGATATACCGTATAAAGTATACTTTTGTGTCAAAAAACGTATTTTCTCTAATTTTTTTATAAAATCTTTAATAATTTCTGTAAACTTAAAGGGATTTAAAACAACGTCTAGTTAGCTTTAAAAATTTCATGTAAAAATCTAAGAAACTAACCAATTTTACACGGCAAATACCTAAGAGATTATCAATCCGCAGAAGAATGCAATTCTCAGCGACCAAGAGCTCGAGAATTCTCCGTACGCACCTTTGAAATCAAACAATACCCTTTAAAGAATATAAAAAAGGATCGATCCCCCCATTCTCCCGACCCAATCGCTTGGCCGGCAATGCGAAAAGAGCGGAAGTGAGTGTGACCAGAATTTCCGCGAGACCCGTAGGTAGAAAGGCGCTCTTTGCCGAGTTTTCCCTCGCCGGTAATCGTAACGAAAGCAGCTTTTATCCAACGCGAAATCCTTCTGCTAAGCCGCGCGTCAGAGAGTGAGAGAATTTCTCTTTTTCGAACGACGGAAGCACGTTCCCTCTGATATTTTCCCTTTTTTAGAACTCGTGCTCTCTCCCTCTCTCTCTCTCTTCGGCTAAATAAATTTGTAAAGCCTGCCGCGCAGGCAGTTGCAGCGCAAAGAAACCGTTTTCGAGCAGGATTGCTTTTAAATACACTCAATGGCACTTTGGAGCACAAACGGCACAAGTTTTCGGTAACACTCCTAGGGGTAAAAAGCTTGACGTTGAATCAAGAGATTTGTCAGTCCGTGAAAAAGCATTTAAAACGCCAACCGCTTTCTCGGTAAACAATGCTGCGTCCAATTGTTCTTCGAGCGACAATTTATTATTATATACCTTTTGGAAAAGAAAACCATTCGCCAAACGGAATAATTAATTAAGCCATTACTTCCAGCTAATAAACAGCTCGCGACCGTACTAAATCTACTCCTTCCAAACTAAACGTACCATTCCGTCTTAAAATTTTCATTCGACATTCATCTCTGCGGAACCCCGAAAGCCAGCGGAAACATTGCTCTACATCACGGGATAAAGCGCACATAAAACGAGAAAGAGACAGGGAGGCGGCGGGGGAGGAGAAAGCCGCACGCCTCAAAGAAATCCGGGCGAGTGTCTCTCTCGGAAAGGCCGCCGAGCGTTCGCCGGCGCGTAAAAACGTTATATAGATGTAAAGGAGGGAATAATGAAACCGGCAAGCTCGCCGTACGAGAGAAAAAAAAACCGAGGAGCCATTAACCCGCTTTCGCCGGTTTGCCGGACTGACTCTTTTTCTATTCGACTTTCTCTGCTGCGTTGCTCGATCGTTGCGAGCGTTATGCGATGCAGGTAAATGTGAAATTGATCCTTCTTTTTAGGGGGTGTGTTGGTAATTTGTATCAGTGAAGTTTTAAGATCAAATTTTTTGAGCTTGCGTTCGTCTGCACCGGAATAATGAAGCTTCGCAACTTCCTACCATGTCAATTGTATATAGGATCATGGTGATCTCCCTTGGTTTCGACAACAGAAATTATGTTGCACTGGGAAAAAACTTTTATTGAAGCCCGCAGTCTCTTTTCATTTATACTTAATTTAATTTTCGGTTAATTTAAATAGAATTTCCATTGACATGTTAATAAAAATTTTTGTTAAATTAAAAATACTTACATTAATTTAGTGAAAGTTAATTTAGACGACGAGAGTTCTTTTTTAAAGATAAAATATAAACGACCCACACTGTCTAGACGTCGAAACCCCGGAACTCCAGAAATGGACTGATTTCATTAGCTTGTTTATTTATAAACGGCAGTTTCTAACAAAGTCGTATTAAAACTTTGATCAAGTGTATTTACGAGCACGTGAAAACCCGGCAATCTAACTCTCATGAAAAATCCAAAAGAAATGGCGCTATTGAAGAGGCCCACAAGCTACATACACACGCTCGTATACTCGCACACTCCTTAGGCCTATATATTTTCCTTCCCCTCGGCGTTTGTTTATTTTCCCCAGACGGCGCTCCGTGCTCTCTTATTTTTTAATTCGACGCGAGTTCGCGTTTAAGCGCGGGCTGGATGTAATTATGCGGCGTGCCCGGGGAAAAAAAGTAATTCGTCCTTTGAGAGAGAACTGCCGTTAGAGGGAATATAGAGTGGTGCGCGAAGCAGACGTCGATAAGGAGAGCGAGGGAGAGAGAGAGCAAAACTGGGAGATTTGGCGGTCGTTTCTACTCAATTGAACGGAGGGAAAAAAGTAGACCGCCCGCGAATTTTACCGAGAGAGTCGGCGGCCCCCCGATGTGTGCGTGAGAGTAAAGTGTGAAGAATGAGGTGAACTTTTCTCTTTGCCGCCGCCGAAAGCGCCCGGCTATAATTTTAACCGTGGAGAGGGAAAATGTTGATGAATGTTAAATTTATTCGGCCTTCGCGAAGTAATTTAGCGAAGAACTTCGTTTTCACGCGTTACAATTGCTGGTTTAGCATAGTGTCAATTGAAGGACGGGCGAGTGAATAAATTCGAGCTTTTTGGCATGAAAGCTCTTTTTTCGCGTTATTTTAGTTACTGCAATTATGTAAGAAATTATGTGCTTGCAAATGATATAGAATATGAATTTCTTTAAAAAATATTTAAATATTTAAAAGGGTAATATTATTGTTGTGCAAAGTGTACCATTTGAGAAAGGTGATTTGAGCGTATATAATTGTTTCCCAGAATATTTAAAAATAGAAATGTACCAGTGCATTCCGTTCGCTGCAATTTCATTTTATTCTTATATCAAAGCAAGAGGATACGACGAAAGCTATTACATTTTCACTATGCTTTCTTTCTCAAAGGAAAGATCCGATAATTTGTTTTCTATCTCTTTGATGCATACTGAAGTAGAAAAACCTGAAAATAAAACGCGATGACATTTCCATCGTCGAAGTACCGGCTTTCTTCAATAAATTTCATGCGGGTCAATTGCATTCCGCGTGATGTTTCGGTAGCCTTTGTGTTGGAGATGCGGGCGTTGTGCGATACTTAACGGGTCCAATCATAATAGAAAACAAATAGCACATTTCTAATTATAATCGAATTTAATCGGACAATGCTCTATTTTCGATATAGGATTAATTCTATTGTAAATTGATCGCTGATTATCAAATTATTGTGGGGGTCTTAAGTCAAAACACATTAGTAAATTGAATAAAGCAAGTTCCTTATTAGTACTTGTTAAATGTACCTGTTGTGATAAGAAAAATTGAAAATAATCTGGTGTATAATCTGGGTAACCTCTAGTGGAAATGTAACCCGTGTAAAAATGTTTTGTACGGCAGTGGTTTTGCAGTGGTACCGGTACGGCAAAATAGTGCGGCGGTAGTGCCACTCATCTGGACACTTTCCCGCACTACAAATAAATTAATAAATAAACTACCTGCGATAATTTTGCAAAGTCTGAGAAAAATTTTTACAAAGTGGCCGCTAGGTGGCCACTACCTTTCGGCGCTACTTCCATAATAAAACTAGAGCGGTCAAAGTTATGAGGACTAATTTTTTTACTTTTCTTACTAAATTGCAAAAAGTTTTTGATATATTTTTCCTGGACCAGGACCGCATCAAGGCCGTAATGGGATGCCGGATTTTCAAAAATACGGAAAAAGTGCGGAAAAGTGTCCAGAGAGGCACTACCGTCATACTATTTTACAGTACCAGTTTTTATACGGAAACTCTAAAAGAAGCAGCTTTGCTTATATTCTTTTTACTTGGTTCAATGATACAAGAGTCACTGGAAACTTTGATACTGATAATAGTATATTTTACATAATACGGATTCTAAGCAGAAGCTTTACCATAAATAGATTGCTTTAACTTACTCTTGCTAGCATGACTTATAAAAAGGGACTACATACATAAGATACGCAAAATGTAGCACGGTTCAGAGTATCAATATTTTAAAATTAGAAAAAATAAAACGTCGTTCGATGGAAATCTCGTGTTCCATAAAGAAATTCACAAAACCTTACCTAACATTTCGAACGTATAAAGCGCGAAGTGCTTTGGCAAATTATATATAGAATATGTGCGTCTCAAGGGCCACACCTCTCAAGCAACAAACTCGTGCGAACCTTTTCCGTTTAAATAGAGAGAAGGGCGAAAAAATCTAACGGCCAGATATACTCAGCGCTCTGCATCTTCCTACGAAAATACGCGGGGGGTCCATCCAAACATGAATTACGAATGTGAACAGCGTTTTGTCGAACTCGAACGCGAATACAAACGCGAACTGTACAGCTTCGGCGGTTCTATTTGCCTCGCGCGCCGAAAATTTACACTCGAGACGGGTGATTTTTCTCTCCGTTGAACGGAAGGAATATTTCGCAAGGAGGGGCCCGCCTTATCGCGCACTTATTTCGGGTGCGGGAGGCGTGTGGTATTTTATTATTGATAAAGGACAGGAACTCGGGAGTACGTGGACGCTTTTTTTCTCGAAGGAGCTCCTATCTGGAAATTTCATGATTCGGATAGCAGACTGGATAAAGGAGATTGATAATACTGAAGCAGTGTATCGAGACCTAAGACTTATTCATTTTTGACGGGGAAGGATTAAGCAATAACTCAGCTGAAAGAATTTTCCCCCACGGGGTAAAGATGAGGGTGATGTACATTTAAGTATTAGGAATACTACACCGTGTAAGCGTACGCTTCAAGTTTAGTAGAGTATTTTTATATTATTATAACTGTACATATTATGAGATGAAACAAATAATATATATAATATAAAATAATTGAATAAAAGACTTTTTATAAATAACAATTTTGATTAAATTGTTATTTAATTTTTCCTCGTAAAACAATTGTTCAATTTCAAAATTGACAAGTCTCCATTTCTGCTGCAGCTACATCTTCATCCTGATCATTGTTAAAATTATTATTATCTTCAGAATCAGAAAGGTTGAAATTTATTTTCTTCTTGATTTTCGTGCTGTGTGCTTCGTCGTCTTCATAGTGCTGTAAATACTCCTTAGTACACTTAAATCCTTTATAGGATGAGAAATCTGGTATTTCCCGTTGATTTTCAATATTATCCTAAGGTCATACCCAGTCTGAAAAACATATGATGGGTCGGCTCAAAAATTAAAGCCCTCCCACGTCTTTTATCAATTGGGAAGCCAATAATGATCCTCGTATCGTTAATACTTTCAATGACGATCTAGATTTATTTTTCGCCATGTTATATTGGCTCCAAATCCTCCCTGATGTCGCATTTGAGATTGGTAAACAGAGAGCTTCCAAAGCAAATGTTGCAACTTTTTAAACAAATTTATTCCATGCTTGTCCCTGCACTTTTTAATTTTGTTCCAAAAAATATCTGCTTCGACTTTATTTTCTATTTCTTCAGATAAAGAGCATAATGGCAATTGAGCCCATTGTTCGTTAATAATTATCATGGCTATCGGATCATGTTGATTAGTTAATGTCGGCAGGTGAAAGAACATTTTCTTTTAATTATCGTAAATCTGGCGAAATTCAATGCTTAATGCATTTTGAGGGTGTAAACATCGTGTGTGCACAAATAACTTGTCTTCGAAATTACATCTTTGTTTTAATTTACTGCCAATTTCTAAAAGATAATTTTTCTTGTTTTTAATTTTTCTTCTGATTCAATGCTTTATAGTTGCAAATATTTTTAAGATCTATTTTCTACTTCATTATTATCGACGTAATCATCAATGATAAACATTTTTAAAAATTTTCTGTACAGCTCTCTATTTCTTTCTTTTTATTTCAATTACATTATAGCATGCATATAATCTTCATTGCGATTCCCATATACCATAGACACGCATGTTTCTATAATTTTAATCTTAATAAAAATTGAATACATTGTCAAAAAAATGCATAGAGATTTTTGAAATGTAAGACTGATTTATACAAAAGAAATATTTCTGGCTACTTTGGTTTACTACTTTCTTAAGGAGGGTCCTTAGTGATATCAAAATAATATCACATTAACAAAAAATTTTTATAATGTTAATTGCAAATACACGAACAAACTCACAAAATTTGAACACGATTGACCATTTATTTTCTGAGATATTAATTATTAAAATT
>UCOL01005150.1:0-12462 GCA_900474335.1 Ormyrus nitidulus | reverse complement strand
GGTTACATATAATGTTTTTTCGCGCATTCATAGCTAAAGTTTTTAGCTCTTTGTTTGGTTAGGAAAAGAACAAGTTGATGACTATTTATTTTAATAATGAAAAAAACACTTCATAATTACAGTATTATGATATAATATTACTTTAAAAATAGTTATAAAATTTTTCAGCATAAATATGTGCTTTTAGTAGACAAGTTTCTTTTTTGTTTGTCTTTGACTTCGGCTGTACTCGCTGGAGCCCCCTTAAGTATTGTGTAACATAACTCTTCGTAATCCTGTCTGATCGTTTAGAGCATTGATGTTATGGGATCTTTAAATTCGAAAAATTTGAATAAAACATTTTGCTAGATATAAATGCCCTAAAGAATACAGTAAATAAGATGCAATCTTACAAAATATTGCTACATAAAATCGTTGAATTGGCAAGTTAACATGTTTACAACATTAATCCGTACGACTTAATTCCTAACGCGGCCTCGAGATTGCTTTTGTATCTTTAAAATGCGTTATTCTCTATCTTATCATTCAGCAAAAATATAATAAGTAAATTTTTGCACATTTGACTTGTTTTTGATGTAAATAAATAAATAATTTGCAATATGATACTTTTTACTTTTGAATTTAATTTCAGCATTGAGGTAATAACAATAGTTAATTATAAATCATCCCTTCCAAAATTATTATAGAATTCGTTGATAGCGTATTCACAATCGTTCTTTGTGAAATACATTCACTATGCACTCTACATATTTATTGGCAGTGTCACAATCATCTTCACCAACTACCGCAAAAAAAATTGTAATTTAATTAAAAATTAAATAATGTAAATCATACATTTATAATAATTATATAAACTCACGAAGGTTTGCGCATACATTTGCCCTGGGATCCGGTGGGTTTCTCTTATAATGAACATCGATAACTCCGTTTTGCATCTATTACAAATATTTTTATATAGAGATATTAATTTTTTTCTATAATACTAAAAATAACAATATTTTGTAAATAGAACTTACAGCTCCTTCTTCTTTTAAAATACAGGCAAAGTAACAACCAACTTTTTTATCATAATAAAATATCTTTTTATCATCCATTTCATCTAAGATTTCTGTAAATAATTTATAAATAAATTATCTGCACAGGCATTAAATTGCTAAAATTAGTTATTCATAAAATTTATTTTTTCATTAATTACATAAAAGATTTAATCAGTAATTTAAGAATTCAATCATTTATTTAAAATATGTTCGCCTAAATAAGTATACTAGATTTTTATTACTTACTAAGATTAACTCCCGACTCCTCGATACACTTGTCCGGTTTTGCTTTTTTGCCCTATATTATAATATTTTATGTAATAAATGTTAGTTTAAATGTAAAATCAATTTTGTCTTTCACAAGTTACTTACGCAATAGACTTCAACAAGACTCATTGACAATAATCCAAAAATAATTAAGCCCTTCATTTTTAAAACAGTAAATTTCTGCTTTCTGACTGAGCAAAGCCGCACTGTTTACGTTTCTGTAACTACATGAAAGCTGCTTTTATATTATGTCTTTATAGGTTTTGCAATTGTATTGATGTAAGATTACCTCAATGATTATTTATGATTTATGTCAAAGATTATTTTGAACTTCAACGGCTGGTATGATATACCATGTCTGTGGAAAACCGAGAAGAATATTGGGTATTCATAAATTATGACTTATCTCAAAGATTATTATTATGAACTTCGACGGCTGATATTATATGCTTATTTAACGATATTTTGTATAAAATATGAAAAACCTTGAGGATTGACAAATCATGAAGATGTGATAAAAGCAGTTTAAGAAATTGCAGACGTAAAAGCATATAGAAGTTTGGACAAAAAATGCATCATGCTATTCTTGTTATTTAGATGAATTACAAATTTTATATAAAAACAATAAAAATTAGAGCGAAATTTGCGCCGAACCATAATAAAATCCGTGAACTCCATTTTTTCAAATAGTACTTTTTGATACTAGTACGATAAACACGATTCTTACACGATTGTGAGTTTGTCGCCCGAGCGAAGCGAGAAGGAAGAAGAATCGTTTTTATAACATGTATCGAACAATATTTTATGATACGGCGAGGCAGAAGTGCCACTATTGCGCCCGCTTGTTTTAACAACCGTGTGTATAAGTGGCACTTATGCCACGCCGTGCCATAAAAGAGAAAAATTATAATGCTAATAAAAAATGTTTATATGATTTTACTGTAATTATTGCCGAGAATATTGTTATACAAAATTTTACAATTTCTTCGATAAAAATAATTTTTTTTTATTAATTTTTGCGGAGAATTTATTTTCTATGTCTTTTTATGTTGGCGATACTGATTGCAGGTATGTACGAAAGTGTTCGAAGATGGCACGGTAAGATGGAAGTTCTACAATTATTGTATTATACGTTGGCGACGCATGCATAGCTGTATTATTCCGGTATTTGCAGTTGTTTAGGTTATGTGAAAAGAAACAATCATTGGGTTGGGGGTTGATTTTTAACGTAATTTTTATATTAATAATTACTCGTAATTGATTGTAATTATTAGCTGCATAAAAAAGATATTAGAAAATTCAAAAATTTACAAAATAGATTTTGTAAACATGACTAAAGGTAAGTTTCCTAAATAGTATAATTTAATTAAGATAAACACGATTTGGTATTATAAATATTAGTTTTAGCAAGGAACTGTTGCTAAATAAATCAATTTTACATATTTAAGTTACAATTTAAAAAAATATACTTTTAGACGAGAATTCAAGGAAGAAGACTGGAGAGACGATTGATACTGAGAAAAAGGGGCTTGAAGCTGGACCTGATCCTACAGCTCCTATTACTCGAAAAGGGGTTTTAACATCATTTTTAACTGGCAAACCCATGGAAATTCCAGAACAAGATATTGTAAATATATATTTTTAGTATGTTTGTGCAATTAATTTTTTTTTTAACCAAGATACTTTGTTTCAGCTTGGAAAATGTAGGTTTGTTTCTGAATTTGAAAAACTTAATCGTATAGGAGAAGGTACATATGGTATTGTTTATCGAGCAAGAGACACAAAGAGCGATAAAGTAGTAGCCTTAAAAAAAGTTCGAATGGAACATGAGAAAGATGGCCTTCCTGTTAGCGGTTTAAGAGAGATTAGTGTTCTTTTGACATGCCGACATGAAAATATTGTACATCTAAAAGAAGTAGTTGTTGGTAGAAGCTTAGAAAGTATATTTTTAGCTATGGAATATTGCGAACAAGATCTTGCTAGTTTATTAGACAATATGCAAGCACCTTTTTCAGAAAGTCAAGTAAAATGTATTATGCTACAAGTTTTGAAAGGCTTAAGATATCTGCATCATAATTTTATAGTACACAGAGATTTAAAAGTATCTAATCTGCTTATGACTGATAAAGGATGTGTAAAAATAGCAGATTTTGGACTTGCTAGATGGTTTGGATTACCATTAAAGCCAATGACACCAAGAGTTGTTACTCTTTGGTACAGAGCACCAGAATTACTTTTACAGGCAAAAACACAAACAACTTCAGTAGATATGTGGGCAGCTGGATGTATTTTAGGTAACTAAATATTCTTATGAATACATATACTACTTTTCACACATTTTCCCATTTTAAATTATACAGTTATTAATTATTTACTTTATTTTAAAAATAATTTTGTCTTAAATCAATTTTAGTCTTTTAATATACAGAGTATCTAAAAAGTTCAGGGGTGGTTGCTCCCTTAATAAATTCTAAGTTCACCTACCCTGAAAATTTTTGGATTTAATTTTTTGTAAACACATAATTATTATTTATTTCAGGAGAACTTTTAGGGCACAGGCCTTTGTTACCAGGAAGATCAGAAATCCAACAATTAGAATTAATAGTAGACTTGCTAGGAACACCTAGTGAAGCCATTTGGCCAGAATTTAATTCATTACCTGCATTACAAAACTTTACATTGAAACAACAACCATACAACAATCTTAAACAAAGATTCCCTTGGCTAAGTGCAGCAGGACTGAGGTTATTGAATTTCCTGTTCATGTATGATCCAAAGAAAAGAGCTACAGCTGAAGAATGTTTACAAAGCAGTTATTTCAAAGAAGCACCACTTCGTAAGAATGAACGATTTATAAATTTTTCTTTTGTTTGATAACTATGAAATGACCATTAATTCTTATTTTACAGCTTGTGATCCCAAGTTGATGCCAACATTCCCACAACATAGGAATATGAAGAAAACAATACCAAAAGAGACTCGGGAGCAAGAAGTTGTTGTTATTGATCAAACAAATAATTTGCCAGCAATTTCGGATCTTGTAAGTAAATGGCAATAAATACACATTTAATACTTTAAATTCGGTTTTATTTAACTTAAACATTACAATATTTACTTATTTATTTGAAGTAACAATAATTCAGCAGTCTTTGTTTTTATTGTAAGTTTGGTAATCTGAAACTTTTTTGTCATTTCAGCTCGGATCTCTAGTCAAGAAACGACGTGTGGAATGAATAACAGTTTCGTGAGTGTTTCTACGTATGAATGATGTTAATTTAGGAATCATGAACCATATGTAGTTTTAACTAAAACAATAAGTGCTATTATGATGTTTAGTTTGATGTGGAGAGTAATGAATTTTAACTGATTCCGACTACAAACAACGTCACTGTGTATAAAAAATTTTTCACTTAAAGAAAAAAATGTAACTATAAATCTTATAAATTTAAATGACTTCTTCTAAATTATAATTTCTTTCCCTGGGCTTCGAAGCGCTTCTTGAATTCGCCTTTAGGGTCGTATTTCTTGAGCAGTCGCTCCCAATCGCTGGGTCTCTTAGCCATCAAGTGGTTGATTACTTTTTCAGCGGTCACCTTTTGCTTCTCGTTGCACTTTGTGCATCCAGTTGCAAGAGCGTCGGGAAGAGTTTCTAAAACAAATAAAAATTTCAATGAATTGTGAGTTATAAATATTTTTCGTCACTTTTCAGTATACGCATAATTTTATTAATAATCCCAAATTAAAAAGTAAATTTACTTGAAAAAAATTTGCATTTTCATGAGGAAATCCGAAGTTTTAGTTACTCAACTAATGATCTTAATTTTTGCTAAAATCTCATTACGTTTAATTCCAATTCATATCTCGCGAATTTACATATTTATTGGGCTCAAACTCAATCTCTATAATTATAGATCTGTCTGGAAAAGAGGGGCATTCCTCGGCAATTAAATTTCAAAACATGGCCAATTTCCCTCAACTTGTCGCTCGACGGCGAGCCATCATTTTTTTTTCCGCGCGCCGGTTTTTCCTGTGCGTTCCGCTCAAGTAGCAGAGTCGCGTGGGCGATGAATTTTTCATTCCCCGCCAAAGGATAACGAACGGGTTATTCAAGCGCCTCGTATGCGCACAAGAACAAGCGAGCGAATACGTATATATACACGGGTGCAAGTCGAACGTGAAAGTTCAAATTGTGGCCTTACGCAACGTGCTGTACAGCCGGCGACGAGGACTGCTTCTCGAGAAAGAGAGAGAAAGTGTATTGAACTCCGTGCTCGAGGAAAAAAAAAGCGATGCATCGCGCGCATTTCACGTTACAGGAAGCGCCAGGCGATTTGTGTTGATACTGCACGTTTTCACTCGGCGATGTTTGAAGAAATTGATATAGCTTCGATTGGATCGCGGAGAGCGAATGTTTTTTCAAATTACTTTGGAAGTGTTCGTTTTAAAAGTTTTTAATAAGAATTTTTATTGTTCGGAAATGAATGATTTATTTATAAAAAGTTATTGATGGTCGCGGCAAAAAATTTTATTTCGCAAAAAATTGTTACGCGTTTTATGCTCGCTGAGATATGCTTGACCTGCCGCTTTGGGAAGAAAGTTAATATTTTTATGTCTATAAGAAAGATTTGAGTACCTTTTCTTTAGTTTCAACCGTGTAACGGTACTATCGAAAGTTTGAACATAAACGAAAGTTACAAAATTTATGATTTTATGAAAAGAGGAAAGTAAATTGAAAGTATTTTTATCGCAAATTTTTTTTTGAAACTGTAGAAACCTCAAATTCGTACCGGCCTACCCTGTTACTTCCAAATCGTAAAGTTACTTTCTAATTTGTTAATATCGAAAAGACTTTTATTGTATATTTTTTCTGCAAGAAAACATAATAATCATATATTCTTATGCTAATCTGCAATGAAAAAAATGAAGTATTATGTGAACATCGGATTATAAAATAATTTACAATACAGATGGGAAAATTAACATTTTACAATGACCTAAAAAAGCAAATTAATTAAAGTGTATTATTATTTATAATATCAACGAATTAAATTACAAATCGCGCAAGTGTATCTATTTACAATTCGCACATCAGACATTATTCATAACAGGCAATTAAAATCCCGTGCAAATCTGTTCGGTGCTCAAGACTAGAACTAATTTGTTTTAAATTCAAGCTCTTAGCCAAGTTCTCCGATAAATTAAAAAAAAAAAAAAAAAAATACCCAATGGAATTATTAATTCCTAAAAGTTATCTTAAAAAAAAAGTAGGCACTCACTCTTGAGCTCCCGACCGTCGGGTGTGCACGATCCCTCGTCCAGCATGCACTTGATGTAATTTCCCAGCACGCGGCCGTTCTGCAGGATCCTGTCGACGTCGACACCGTCGTACTTGTTGGTATACTCGGCGGCGTCGACCGCCAGGAGCAGGGCGACACAGCAGAACGCGAGCACGGCTACGTTCCTCATCCTGCCTGGTGTGCGTGTGTGTCTCTTCTCTTCGACAAAAAAAAAATCGGTATGTACGGACGAGAACTGGTCCGCGGGTCTCGGCAGAGTGATTCGGAGCACGGACGCCGGCCGTGTTTTATAGCCGAGGACGGGCAGGTGACGGCGGTGGAGGGGCAGGTCTCCTCGTCGTCGTCGTCGTCTTCGTCGTCGACTCCTTCGAAAAAGAGAACTATATACACTCGGAAGAAGAAAGGATCGTCGCGGGGTTCCTGGTCGCTGCTGGGAAAACCGAGAGCCGTTGCGTAAGGGGCGACGATTTTTAGCCGGCCGATTTAACACGCCGAGGTTCATTCGTCCTGGTTTTTGCCGGCGCGTGGAGCCGATTGATAGCGGTTTTGCTGGGTTATTGCCTGCTTGGGGAAATCCCAGGTGAAAGACGAGCTGCTCGGCGGCCTTTTTGCCCCGAGGAGTTCGTTGTGCTAACGATTAGTTAAATATTAGGCTTGGCGCCGCTTGTTGACGCCAAGCAATTCCTTTTGTTTATTTTTTATTTTCCTTTGAAATTAGTACGTGCGAACGGGTGTTATATTATCTGACGCGCAATGGTTTCAAAATGTTAATTTTCCACTGAATATTTACAATAGTCACTTAATAAAAACATCTTAAATAAGTGGTTAGTCACGCAGGTAATTTCGAAATGCTGTAAGTATAAGCAATTATAGTTAAAGTGACGGCTAGAATTATTTATGTTTATTTAAAATTTTATGTTTATTTAAAAATTTATTTCTCGCGCGGTTTGATTTTGAATAATAATATATAAAGCGAGTAACAATATTTATTCTTCTTTCCATCCGTCTACGAGTAAAAAGGAGAAAAAAAACTGCTACTCGTTTGAAAACTTGTTTTTTAAGCTTCGACGAACGAAAGAAGAAAGGTTTTCAGATGGTATATGTGTAATGCCGTACTGAAGGCGTCGTGATAATACGATGCTGAGCACGTTATGTAAGTAAACTTTCTACTTAATAACAAGAACAACAATAAATTTAATATATAAATTACGCGTAAATTCGATATTTTCTATTAATTTATATGCAAATCATGAAAAATTTACAAGCTCGATATATATTATTTTTTTTTTAACGTAAGCATCCTCTAAATTTCAAAGTTCTTAGAACGTAAATTAGGAGACAAAATCAAGCAGGATCCTCTAGTGTTGACAAGGCAGAGACTAAAATAATAACTATAGTAACGTTTTTATTCAAACAGAGTCGGGCTTTATTTACATCGATAATGTTCTAATTTTATCCAAGAAAATCGCCAATTGTTTTATAAAACAGAGTTTCCACGACGTGCTTGCAAATTTTATTACATTAAAGTGGGTCAAATCGCAGAATTACTGTCGCCTTGACTCTATTCTCCATTTTACCATCATGCTTTTTCACCCAATAAAACGTAAAACAATAAACAATTCACAATAAAACGTATATAAAAAGCCAGTAATTTCATTAGACTTTCGATCGAAAAGTCAGTTTTTTTAAAATTTCCATCCTCGCACACCGATAGAGAACCCGAAGCCCCGAGCTCTCGGCGAAATCTCCGAACCTGTTTACAAAGTACCCTGAAATCTCGGCTGAAATTTCGAAAACCGGTAACACAGTGACCCCGAGCCGCGTAATAGAAGCGACCCTCGGCGCTTTTTCGCGCGAGGCGCGTCCAAATATCGGCGAATGACGACACGTCCCCCTTGAGTTTGCTCAAGCTCTCTTTATCTCTCTCTCGGATGCTTCTCCGAGTTTTTCCTCGCCGATTTCGAGAGAGACCCGCCGGGCAAGAGGTGCGCGCGCACTTCTTTCGGACGAAGTCATTGATATTCCCTCGGCGTAATTGACTTGCGGCGTGTCGTTGCGTCGCACATGCATTACGACCCACTTCATCATCCCGATGGGTGTACGCGCTCGCCGCCGCCGCGGAGGGACACTTGCCGCGCATAAAGCCGAGACGGACGATTTCTGCGGTTTTGTTCACGAGTGGAAAACAGCTTTTTTCCATTGCCGGTACGGGGGGCACTTAATGGACGTGCGTAACTCTTTTGCTTTGGAGATGCGAGCAGGAAGGAGATAAACCTATGATGGTTCTTTTGGCGGGTTTTGAAAGGTTCGAGATTGAAACAAAGCGAACGGCTTCGAAGCGGGTTTTGGATTCTTTACGCGCACTTTACGTCAGGATTTTAAAATAAAATTCAGAACGAGTATGATTTTGGTACGAAATTCGCTTATTTATCTGGATTAATGAAAATTATGATTTTTATTGTACATTAAGTATTAATAAGATATATATTTTTTTTACTTCATATAACAATCTTCGTCGCATTTTCCTCAACGTTAAAAAAATGAAAAATTTATTCGAAAGATTTTTATCGTCATGGCATAGAGCAGTGCGTATTATTCAATAGTTATGTGTCAAGCATTGTTATTCAATCTGCGAGTAGTCTATACTAAACCTTTGGAGCGGATGACAAGAACTATAAATTTAATAAGAAGATTCAATAAAATACTAATGCAGCAGATTGAATAAATTTCTTTTTGAAATTAATTGCATCCTAGATAATTTAAAGAATAATGATGTCGTTACTGATTGGAATGCAAAACTAATTTAATATCATGCAAACATTTTTTTTTTACAAACGATTTTATATTTTAGATTTTTAAAAAGTAAGGCTCCACTGAAAACTCAAGACATTGTCTTTCATAAATTGTACATATTAGGTTTTTCAAAAGCGAAGGTCGTCAACCTCGCATGGAGGCATCGCACTCATTTTCGTTTCACTGTCCGTACATTCAGGAGTTGTTTTGGTTGTATCATTGAAGAGCATTTTTACGAGTTTATTTGAAAAAGTTACGCGCTTTGCATTAAACATCCAGCACCGGGTGGATTCAATGAAAAGGACATCTCATTTTTTAGGATGTACGTGCTTAAAAGTGCGTAAACATTTTTCTGCTGTCAACAAATATTCGCGAAATTTAATGAAATAGTATGCATTCGATCGTATTGAGCTCGCTAATATACAATTGTTATAGTTAGACAATGAGCAATTGAACATTAGCTGCCTATTTGTATTCTAAAGAAACGACGAGGAGGTTCGAAGAATTCGAATGCTTTGTAAATGTATATTATGAATATCGCGAAATAAGAATCTTTACAAGCTATATCGTTCAAAATTTTAAATCAATAACTATTAATATTTTCCAGTAAATTTTGGTAAGATTGTCAAAAAAAATGAATTCAAGTTGTCGGTAATAAAAATATTTTAATGAAATAAAGTTGACTTTTCGTAAAAAACAATTTTACAAATTTCTAAGAGACGTTGAGGAAAACGTGTATATTCTCAAATATTTAAATACCTGATTCTTGTATTCTAAAAGGTTCGGCACATTATCTCGTACTCAGAAATGTTATGTTAAAAAAAAAACCAAATTAAAAATCGAAAAGAAAAAATGAAAAAATTTCAGAAAAAGCAAACTGATTTAAAAAATGAATCACTTATATCCAATTCACAAAAGCAATTTTCTTTTTTCACGTACACCATTTAAGTTCAATCTATTTCGCTCCATTTACATCCAAAGAAACGCAAGAAAAACGGGCCACAATGGTCCACTTTACTCTGCGATCGAGACGACTGATCCCGAAAATGGGATCGCGTCCCAAAAAAAGGTACTCACAAACAGTCCGACGAGAAATCGAGATCGAGCACGTGCCTTAATTTACATATACCCGCGTCGTTCGCTCCAGTCGGCGGCTCGGTTAAGTGAATAAGTTGACGGGCATAAAATGCAGCTCGTTTTTACCGGTGAAACGCGCACACAATCATATGGGACGTAAGTACAAAGTGCGATGACGAAACGCGGCGACCCGACCGGAGCAAACGGAGAAAGCGATTCGGTGCTGAGGAGGAAACATCTCTGATGGCAGGCCTTTTGTTCTGCAGCCAGTCGAGCGCATTCAAATTGATCATTTGATTTTGATTAGGGAAGGGTGTAAACGCGGGCTGAATTTTAAAGAGTGTATAATTGATTGAATTTATTGTCTGGACTGAAGTTCTTTTTTTCAAAGTTTAATAAGCGTAGAGGTGGAATGGAAAAATGTTTCTGGGAAAAAATACGGCTTCTTATTAGGGCGCCATTTATCAAAAGTAACGAAATAACGTTTTTCTAGCATTACATCCTCTTTATCAAAAATCTAATCGAAAGTAGTTTGATCAAACACATAAATCCGTAAGATGTAACTGTTCTCGTGAAGAAACCAGATTCAGAGATTTTGATTGTTATCTAAACCTGATTAATAGAGGCGTATAGTTTTGAACACTGTGTAGCACCATTTTAATTAACATACTCAGCATTACCATCTGTTCATTAAAATTCAGTGTTTTTAAGTTGATTCATAAAAACAAATTTTTATATAAATAAATTACTTTTTATTTATAAACTTTAATGCCAATATTTTACTAGATGTTGGACGAAACAATTTTATAACGGTAATATAATTAAACTTTTATAATCAAAGTTGACTGACTCAAGTGACTTTCCTTTTCCAAATTTTCGAAGTAAATAAGCCGATATAGCATTGACTCTCGTTTCTTATGTGCTTTCTCGGCAGAGTTGTCTTGAAGTTTCCGATACTTGTTTAACGGCCAATCGACAAGGACATGTTTGATTTGTGAAATTCGGTATTACGTTTGAAATTTACGTGAGAAACTGGATTTTACAGATTTTGCACGATGATGCCGTATTTATTAATCATAATCATTAGTGTACAAATGATAATCTATGTTTTCAATACATTGTATAAAATTGAAAACTAATAAATATTTTTGAAAAAAAAATCAAGATTTTTATAATAATTTTTACCCTTTATTGACAATTTAGTAAAATTCAGGTGAAAGAAAGCAGTTTATAAAATTAAATTACATTATGTAAAAATACCAAAAGAAAACTATGTATTTATTCAGATATTTATTTTACATTTTCTTTTTATATATTATATTATAAGTCAAATATTTTTTTTTACATTTTCTTTTTTATCAAAATTAGATAAGTCATTCTTTTTTACATTTTCTCATCATATAATAATTAATTACATACAAGTCATAAAAATAAACGGAATTCAATCTCTTACTCGTCAACGAGTGGACGTTTAACGTCTCGAACTGATTACCGGTGATTAGTGCGGTGATTTCTAGTTGAATTTAAAAAAAAGTGGTTTTTTGCTTGCGTCATTCTATTTGTCAATTATGAACAAATCATTTTCGTAGTCATACTGCAAAAATTCAGCCGTCCCGGTTCATATATTAGTACTTCTCCAAAATAGCTTTCCACTCTCTCGGATGTTGTTCTTGCATGAATTTGATAAGTTTCCTCGCATTTTGTTCTTGTACAGGCGTACAGCGGCGGCAGTTGTTATGAATTACTTCTGGTATAAGCACTGGAAACAGAAAACCAAATTTTTATTACCGATCATTTTGCTACATCATATATCACGGAGAAAAATTTTCTAGAATAAAAATTACAATAGCACATTTTAATTTGATGACAGACTGTAAAAATCTAAAAAATTACCATAGTTTCTAGTAAATTTTACAAGTCTAAATATGAAAATTTATCATTGACCTCGTAAAATTTACTATAAACTATGATAATTTTTTAGATTTTTACAG
>UCOL01005149.1:0-12475 GCA_900474335.1 Ormyrus nitidulus | reverse complement strand
ATTCGCGGTCAAGAATAAATTGAATTTTGATTTTAATCGTTTAATTAAAGAAGAAAATTTATTAAATTTATTTAAAACCTCAACCCAGTCCTCGTACGTAACAATAATGGAAGCTGAAGATAGCACAGTGACATGATTTCTTGTGCCGCTAGTTTAGAAACTAGCTGAAGTTTCCTCTGTTCTTCGCCGCACGACAATTTTGATGAAGACAGCGTTCCGCAAAGCTTTTTTTGCCTCTGCGCTCTGATTCACCTTTAAATTCCCACAGGTAGCTTGTTTTTCGTAATAGGTATATTATATCTCACCGCGACAAGAACAAGCGGGGAGAGAAATTGCACGCGCATTCGTTGCTGCTTTCGTTATAACTGAATGTTCGACGTTACATTGCAGTATCTCAGCATAATAATCTTACAAGAGTTTATATTGTCTCAAGTATTTTCTTTTTCTTGGAGTAGCAGATATATATCGCTTATTGCAACTGGAAAGCGACTTGTGCTTCATATCGTTGTATCGTTTAATTAACTACTTGCTACACAGAAATCTATGTATTTATGTAAGCAGTAAAAATGAAGGAAAGAAGATAACTGGATCGCATCGGTTTGCTATTGGAAAGCTCTCGAAGATCGTTTCTCTTCAGGTGCAGTTTTTTATTACCCGCGGGGGTATTGCTCCAAATAAGATTTGTCTTCGTTACAGTCGAGCGAAACGTACACTGAAAAAAAAATAATGAAAGAAAATTTATGATAAATTCTTGGAAGTGGAGGGCCGACTTGAAATCTGAAAAAAAGTGACCAAATATTGGAAAAATTACAATTTTTATTCTAAAAGAAATCCATTAGGTATATTCTATCTGGCGGATATAATGAAATAAAAAAAAATTTCATGCAAGGACCCAATTACCATCATTATTGCAAATTTTACTATAAAAATTGTAATTTTTCAAAAATTTATGGTACTTTTTTCATATTTCAAATTTGTCCTCCACTTACAAGAATTTATAGTAAATTTTCCTATTTATTTTTCCCAGTGTACACATATATATTTAGAATCGAATTAGGTCGTTTGACTTACCGGACTCAATCCTGATAGAACTTTCGCTATGTTAGATTAATTAAATAATCACGTGAGCTATTTCATTCAATACAAATATTCATAATCATTTTGTCAATGTTCTAAGTGATTTACTTCAATATGAATCATAAAATTAGTATTTTTACTAAATTAATACTATCAAAATTGAATATTATTAAAATATTATTGACAAAATGAATAATATTATGCAAATATTAAGAGCTTAAGATTAAATTATTTTTAAAAATTAAAAAAATTTTCATTAACCAAATAAATATCAGAAAAAGGAGTAAAAAATAATGAAATAGATTTATAATAAACAGCTGTAAACTGAAAATTTAGTTATAGTAGTGCAACTTTCAATAATAAATGGTTAACGAATAATGATTTCTTTTTTTATAATCAGTTTCGACTTTGTCAACTGTTTATATGAAAAGTAGAATAGATACAATTAAAATTATCAGAGAATGAGAAAATGTCATTTATTCACTCAAGAAATTTGAAATGTTCGTTTCAAGACTAAATCAGCTAAAAATTCACTCACCGTATCTTTTCGAACCTGTTGAAAGTTTTTACTATTATTTGGCCAATTTTAGATGAATTTTTTGTAGATTGGTCTTAAAAAATATTCTATTTAGCTTCGGTTAATGTATATGACTTTTAATATCTACTACTCTTGCTGCTGAGAGTCGAACAGAAATATCGTCCGGCAAAAGTGCATCGATCACTTACGTCGCCCTTAAAAAGAAATGAGAGCAAAGCAGTCGTGATTTAAGCTCCTTAACGCGCGGCGCATCGCGGCGTTGCATATTGCATTATCCATCCCCGGAGCTGCGTATAAAAAATGATCTCATCGAGATACATTAGCCAAATGGGTCGCCGTATTCGCGAGGAGCTCGCGATAAAACGTAACCCAAAGGGCGGCCTCGGCTCGCTCACCGGGCAATAAAACCTGCGGCGCTACTCGGCCCGGCGCGATGAAACGTAAAATCCTCCCGTATGGATGCAGAGCGCGTATATAAACGGACGTCGTGCATTGTTGCTCTCCGGGCCGGGGCATTATTCACGGCCGCGAAGGCGTCGGATCTGATACCCCCCCCCCCCCCCTTCCCTAGTAGTCTCGGGAGGAGCGGCCTGCCGCTGCGGTGGGAGGAAGGGGGGAGCTTCGGAGATTCTCGCCCGCGCCGCTCTCGCCGCTCAGCCAACATATTTACGTTAACATATAAATCTCCGCCGCCCTGCTCGAGGAGAATTGGCATGCATGAGAATACCCTGGCATTCGATTTAATGCGGGTAAAGAGGTTGGACGCCTGGAAGCGAACGCTGCGCCCGGCGAAACATATCTATCCTGTACCGGCCTTATCCGATCTCCAAGATCTATATCGCATACGTCGTTTAAGCTCGCGAGTAACGCGTACCGTACATAGCCTTGCGATCTCTCGACACGCCAGAGAGGTTTACTCTCCTGAGCTCTTTCATCTTCCTCCTGCGTTTTCCTGCAGCGCACGTGCGGCATATTACAGTTGCCCCTGTTTCTTGCGGCCGAGGAATCGTTAACTCAATCGTTGCATCGATTATTCGGATTAGAAGATGATGAGAAATCTGCAAACTAGCGCGCAAACGTTTGCTCAAGCGCGAATTATTTATTTGAACTCGTGCTACTTGTATCTTTGCCAATTAATACTCGAATATTTGAAAATTTCTAGAAAGTCGCAGAACGATTCGATAATTTCAATATCTATTCCCATCGATGTCTTTTATCTTATCCGCTTTGCTGTCGACGGTTCCTAATGACGCGCAACTTTGTGCATAATGCACTTTAAAATAGACTATATCAATAATTATCTTCCGAAAAAAACGATCGTATTCCCCACCTGAACTTGGTATGCATTTCAAAACGTCCTTTTATCAGAATTATCGATTTCCGATAAAAGACTGAAGCATTGCTGCCTCGGAAACTCTTTTCCCCTTTTATTCTGTTTTTTTTACTGTTAATGCGCGACCAGACAGATGAACGAATCAATGCATTCGTCGCCCATTCCATTTTGGAGGCCCGAATCTTCTCCTGATAAAGTCGTTATCTCATCCAGAAGAACCCAGGAAAAGGAGAAAAAAGCCGAATAAGAGAAGGAGAAGTAGTACGAGCGGAGCACTGGCAAAGATTGAGAAACCAACAGCGAGGAGAAGATCGTTTTTTGCTCGCGCGATTGAAGCCTGAAAAAAAGAAGAAAACCAAATCACAAGAGAATCTGCTCGCTTAATCGGAGGTTTTTGCTTGAAATAAAACAGAGAAGGATCCTCTGCCGGACCCTTTTCGTTGGCAAGAGGTTTTTCTATTTATCTTAAAACAAATTAAGCACGTGTAACGATCTAACTTAGCTGCAAATCTAAAAAGCTATACTGGATACTCTATCAAAGCTGAATAGAGCACACTTCATATACAAGTCGGAAGATTTGAAATCCGTACCTTCCCAAGGTCATTTAGATGTTTGCCCCGTCGAAGGTAGGGTCTTTGAAGGCACAAATAGTAAATTTTAGAGGCACTCTACCTCTGCTGGTTGCGATTTGAAGGGACGTAATTATCTTTCCTTAGTGAAAAACCAATTACTGTCCAAGCCAATATCGCTTTACGGCTGCAAAGTTAAGTGAAAACTGATCTCACAGATTTTCTTTCTCTCGGATCAGAATATTGACGATTTAATACTCTTAATTTAGTACACTCCAAGTAATTCAAGACTTAATTCTTAATTTAGTACACTTCAAGTAATTCAAGGCAAATTTATTATTTTACTTTTTGATTATTTTAATTTTTCATTTCTTTAATCAGCTCCTATTTTACGCAAATCTTTTCAAAAAGTAATAGTAACAAGCTTTAGAACTAATTTTTAAAATAATGTTTTTATTGTTGATCTGTACTAATTAGTTAATGTAAATTATTTGAGAAATAATTTTAGTATAAATGTAAATTAATACAGTTTCTATATGCTGTTAATTAATTAAATAATTTAATTATCAAATTAAATTCCATTGAAGTAGTCTCATTTATACAATTTTCAATCCTTGGCTGGTAATAAAATCTGTGATACGGCTTAAATAATTTAAATTCTATCCCAAAGCTTCTCACAGTTTCAAAGCTTCCAGTATGAGGTAAAATTTACTAATGTCAGTCGTCATTTAAGCAGGTTGCTAAATAAAGCAGACGAGCAAGGGCGGTGTGAGCTTGATTGTCGGCAGGACGGGATAAAAGTTCCCACTTTTAATGTCTGGAATACGCTTTTATTCAGTTCTAGAAAAGCTTTTTCCGTAAAAGTCAGGTAGGCGCGCTTTCTCCCTTTTTTTTTTCTCATTATCGCTCGGTGGCAGAGCGCGACTGTAAACTGAAGATGAAGCGAACTTAAAAGAATGAGGCAAATGAGATCTTTCATCAGTTCGAAGACGCCGAAGACGGTAAAGTTTCAAGCGACGATAGCTGCAAAGCAGACGTCCGTCCAAGTCAAGGCGAATCAAATATGTCATTTATATCTGATGAGCGTCATAATGAAGTCGTTATCTCTCTTCTGGCCTCTCTTTCTCTCCCTCGTTCTCTCCGTCGCTAAAATGCTGAGAAAGCAAATTTTCCCAGGGCGAGGAAAGGCGACCTTTTATCATATCTATCAGGGAAAAAGACAGAAGGAGACGTCTGTTTTTCGTCGGCAAACGCACGACATTATCTGTCTCCCTCTCCTCCTGCCCTCGGATCTTGCAACGCTAACGGACTCAGTCCTACCGGTGTCAGCTCACCGGTTAAATGAACGTTCTTCCTTCGAACAGCTCGTTTTTTATTCAAAAAGACACTCGCTACTGACTGGATGATCAGACGACATAATAGGATAGATTATGATAAACAAAGAGAAAGACATCTCTCTGCTCTCATTTATAAGCCGCGATCTCCAGTCTTGCCGAGCTTGCATTACCGCTGGGAAATATGAAGACTTAACGATATGCTTCGCCGAGCGTAAGCTTCTAATCTCGTTTTCACGGATATGCAAAAGATAGAAAATCATCACGTATTCTCGTGTCTCTGTACCTTCTACATAAACTCCTACGAATGGAAAGCACCAGCGGTAGAAAAAAAGGCAATGAGCCTGGCGCCTTTGCTGATAGAAATGGGACGTACGATCTTTTCTCTCACTCTCGCCTTTTTTTTCCTCTCCTTTGATTTTTATCATCTTTCGCAGTTTCTTTTACACCTATTAGCAGGAAGAAACAACAGTATTGATTTTAAAATAATGTTATGTACATTGAGACGTTTACTGCAATATCTTTTGTCGAATTTTCGAAATTCCACATAGTAATGATAAATTATATTTTACTGCTTTTTACATACAATTAATTATGAAATTCTATATAAGTTCTGCAAAGGTGAAATTGCAAACAAAACTGCTGTCTTCACACTGGAAAGCCCAGGTGAATAAAATTTACAAAATATTTGTAAAAATTATCAACTTACTCGGTAAATCGATCATCGACCGCAGAAAATAACTTTTACCAACTAGATTAGCAAATATTACCAAGTAGTTGATAAAAATTACAAACCGGAATGACAAATATTACAAACATAGTTGGTTAAAATTATAAACTGGTTGGTAAACATTTTTCTTCTCGCGGTCTGTGATCGCTTTACCGAGATAGGTTGGATAATTTTTACAAATATTTTGTAAATTTTACCCACCTGGGCTTCTCAGTGCACAAAATGTGCGATCCAATGATTGTTAATTTTACTCCAACATTTGACGTTCGTAGACCCTGAGCTTCAATTTGACAAGTTATTGACAGTTGCAATAATATATATAGTCTTGAATTTCTGTACTCAAATAAATTTCGAAGGATATAATATCCAGTACTCGCATGCATTTCGGTACTCCCCTGACGGCTCAAGCGCACTTTTACGCAGTTGCAGTATTACATTAAATATTAGCCGAATGTCTTGCGAAGTAGGAACGAAGTATGGTCGAAAGAGAGAAGCAGACAAAGAATGGACTGTAATCCCAGATCAAGTGCAAAACCGTAGACGCACGAACGGCTAATGTAAATTATGTACCCGCGCTTACGCGACTGTGTGCGAGCTGCCTGAAATGGATAAAGCTGTTGAACGCTCTCATCTCTTTCGCCGCTCGAGCTCTCCTCGCTGATATGACATGACTTTCGGAATACACACAGTGACGAGGACCTGCCGGAGGAGAAAAGTAGAGTCCTAGTCCCCTCTTCAAGCCTCCCCTCCCCCCAAAAGAACAAACGGCCTGTCTACGGCAGCCCATGCATATATAGCACGGAAACGGCTGATCGATTTTTGGAACGAAACCTCGCGCCCGAGCCCGAGAGAGAGAGAGAGAGAGAGAGCTCGTTTACATTGAACTTACGAGTGGCTGCCGGCTGTTCATTCTCTTTCATGGGTTTTCAGTTGTTGAATATCGCAGCCGGCCTAACTCCCGGGGATTAAAATATTTTTCGGATCGTGCGCTTTGCGCCCACGGTTTTTGCCGCTAGCAGCGGGTACACAAGAATTGTTGTTATATCGAGACAAAGCCAAATATACCTTTTTTTAAGCTAACGGGCGACGTCGGTTTGATAAGCCTTTGGCAAAGTTTTTGAATTAGACATAAGCGGGTAAAATTTCGGGTAAAAGCGGTGTTTGATTTGGGCACCGAAAATTTTCAGTATTTTCCAGCTAAAGTCCGTTTTTAAAGTAACTCAGTAGAGAAATTGAAGCAAAAAGGGTATGCAAGGTACTTCGTAATAAAGAGGAAAAAGAGAAGCAAAAACCTTTTTCGTATCACTTACCGACCGCTTGAATATCATATTTTTGAATTTTAATATTTTAATTTTCTTAAAAAGTTGAGCGAAAAGAAGTGCTGTAACCTTTTTTCTCGACAATTACGCAAATGTACACATTGACCCATTGTCCGCGAAAAGAGTTAAAATGCATTTCCATTGAAATGCCAGTATGAATAGAATGTAATTTTCAGCTCTTTCCAGCGTAACGGCCTAAAAATAGAAAAAACTAAAAGCAAAATAACGTAGACACAGTACTTTGGGATATGATTGAGCCATTTGGGCCCTGAAGTACTTTACGCGTTATAAAACCTAGCGCAGAGTCCGCTAAAATGAAATACCTTTGTCAAAAATTAATTTTCGACACAAGAGATAAAGGATTATTTATTAAGATCAAAAATTATTTATTTTTCTAAATTAAAAGTTATAAAATCGCAGTTTCTTAATATGGCCTTAATGAGAAATTATATCCACAAAGAAAAAGTAATCCTTCCGACGGTGCCTTTAAAAATTTAGACTCACGTGTATATAAAAGGCTAAAAAATAATACAATAAAGGGATAGAGGGGAAATTGAAAATACGTTGATTACCGGTGTGCCAAAAAGTAAATATAGGACTTATGTGCAGAGAACACATAGCCACATTGCGAACTTCTTCGACTTCCTACTTTTTACTCTTTTCTAATATTCATGGAATTTTTAGCTATCTCAATCGAATAATATATAACGTTAAAGACAATTTTTAAAAAAAATTTAACACAATTTTAGTGCTTATAATGCTCTGATTAGTCTTCTCGCTTCGCCGAAGAACGTTAATTGTTGGAAATGCAATGATACATATGAAAAGCCACAATGTCATTAGGCGAGATTTAAACTTTGGATACAGGCAATCGAATTAAGTATCGTATTTTGAAAAGAAAATAGAACGACGAAGGCGAATAAGAAAAAGTGGGATCAGATGCTCATTGAAATAGCGAGGGAAAAAGATAGAAATGATTCATTTATGCACATGAAGCATTTCTGTTTCTCGAGAGAAAAGTGAAGGCAGAAAGCCATCAAGATAAGTAAACGGGACGACTGCGTAGTGCAATTCTTTAAATGCTGCAGCTGTGGTACCAGTCGGAAAGGATATTTCTCATGAATGTTTCAAACGAAATTGCAGATCTAATCCCTGGGCGGGGCTAAATCATTCCGGCTCCAGAATTTCTGCCCCTTTTTCTTAGATCCTCTCCTATTCCGCCGCCGGTGTTCCTTACGAAAATTCTCCCATTGACGTCTCGATCGATCCGTTTTATTCATTCGCATAGCAAAGCTGCTTGTTTCCACTAAAATGCACCCATTTCATTAATGCACTTTCCTTCAGTTAAAATCTAAAAGTTTATTCTAATCCTTTCATTGAATATGAACGAAGTAACAAAAAATAGAGAAGAAGCAAAATTTATAAATTTTACGGCAATCCATTTTAACCTTGATACTTGATCCCACCCGTACGCTGTCCTACAAATAACAACGTAAATTACTGCGCAGCAGCAAGCCACTATTTCATCGATTTCCATTTATGCTTGTGCAAAGATAAAAGGAAGGAATTCATAATTATACAGGCCTACATTTCGGTAAGCATATTTAGCAGGCACCATTCCAATTTTCCAAGAAGCCAAAAGCACCAGAAGAAAGGGAAGATAATACAAGGCCATAGGTTTTATAGAACACTATTAAAATACATTAGATTCGTAGGACCGTTAAAGCTAGGGGAAGGGGGGGGGGAGGGTGAGAGAGAATAAAAGGTATAGGAACTCTTGGCTTTGGCGACCTCTCGGCCTCAGCGTCGCGATTCCTAATGGAGTCACGCCCAGGTGGATTCGTACCTTAAGAAGAGGATAAGAAAAATAAATATCGTTTTCGCCCCAAGAATAGGAGTCAGTCGGTATAACCGCGAAGCGGAATTCCAAATGAGGGGCACGACCGATTTAAAATAAACTTACTGCGGCGTCACTTGGAGAAAGGTAAAATGACTCGAGAACTCCCTGGCTTGCTGCCTTTTTCTAGTACTTTAGTCTTTAAAAATGTTTAATTCAACTGCATTCACTCGTCTCAAAAACCCGCCGAATGCACGAGTCTGTAGATACCATATTGACGAGACTTTAAAAAACTAAATTCCAAATCTGCAGTTTTACTTTTAAACATATATTTTATTTTAATTTGCTCTTCATTCATTTATAATTCGATTATTTTTTAATTTATTAATCCTAGAATTAATTTCGCCTTTTGGAAATCTAAATGTATGTACAAATAAAACTTTGAAAATAAAAACAAAAGAAATTCTATCCTTAACTAAAATCCATACTAATTTTAAATCCTTGTAGATGGCAAGCAAAAATAATTTTAAATAAAATTGATTCATTTTGTATTTTAAATATTGAGCCAAAAAATGTGTCACGAAACCTTAAAAATAAAGATAAGACAACTTTTATTCTTAACTTAATGTTTAAGAAGTGAATAATTTGGTTGCATCTGTAATTTTTTCACGTCGGCATGATGAATATAAAATAGGAATGAAAGCAGATCCATAAAAATAGTTAAAATTTCAATTAAAAAATGCAACAATTTATAACAGTAAGCAATCGCTAGAGAGAAGGTTACAACTTTTCGGTTCCAATGTCCATGTATCAAGGATTTAAAGCCGAAAAAAGTATTTTCTCAAGGAAAAACGGGGAAAAGATTTCTACAATATTGGCTTGATTAAATGAAGTCGATCGTATTTGCGCGTACGTGACCGTTGATGCCTGGTTAAACCTGCAAGCTCCCGGAAGTACGATCTTTTCCTAAATAAATAAGTTTGCTCCCGAGTATTAATCGAATTAGCCTTATTGCATTTTGACTTACCAAATCGCCATCCACTATTCGGAAAAAAATATCGTTCGGCAGCTCTTTTGTCAATAAAAACTCGAATCGATATTTCCGACCTGTCATTCGATTAATTTATAATAAAAACTTAAATTTGCTTTAGTTAACTACGGTTGAATTAGCCGAGACGACTGCACGAGAGAAGTTAATTGCACAATCGGTTCCTTAACGGCCGGTTATCAAATGCCGGAGCAAGTAATGGCGGCGCCTCGCGTAATGGAGCCACTGTGCGCTACTTGAACGCATTAGATTGCCGACGTGAATGAATGAATGAACTTGTAATTTACTGCTATAGTCCTCCCGAAGCTCCCGTTCTATTGCATCGAATTCTCCTTGCTATCCGAGATATCGGAACTTAAGCGCATCGCATTTTCTTTCATTTGCCCCGAAGTAAATTTCTAACATTACGGTCGGCCGAAATTCTTCGCGGAAAAGTTTTCACCGACGTATCCCCGAAAGTAAAAACAATTTAACACCTTAAAGCAACACGCGTTTCAGATTCGGATTAATAAGCCGCGATCAGCGAGAGATCGTAGCCGAGGAAGCGTCCCCCGGGACTGGTGAACGGGAAGAAGGGGGGGGGGGGCGTGCGAGGAGCGCCGCCGGAACAAGGAAAAACAAGAGGAAAACTACAAAAGAAAAGCTGCAAAGCTTCGCCCGAGTTCTCCGGGGAGCGATTCGCGCGGGCTTTTTCGTCCTTTTTGTTAAAAATTCGCGCCCATCCCTCAAAGTTCGATCGTATACATATCCCAGGCCTTTTTTTTCCGCATCGAGCCACGGCAAACGGCGGCCACACGGGGATACGGAGAAACAAATGAGATCTGAAAAGCCATTCGGCCCGCAGGTGTACACGCGGCCGGGAGACTCAACTTTGCATCCCCCGCTGCTTTCGGAAAGTTAAGCAAAGCGAACATTGAACACTTGTATTCCCGCGAGGAGGCGCTCGCTCGCGTGTGTTCGCCCTCCCCCCCTCCCGTATTCTCCGCGAGAAATCTGCCCTCGAGCACTTGGTAATACCTGCCCTACCCCCGCCTGTACCCAGAAACTTTTGTACGTGCTGGCGTCCTCGTTGAGACTCCCGCGCTTCTTTCCAAGTGCCTGGCTGCATACCGATGCCTCCTGCTGCCGAACGTTTACCGGGGGGGGGGGGGGGGGGGTGAAAGGCGGCCCTCCCCCCGTCGACGGGAATTTTTCGCACATATCGCCTGTACTGCGTTTCGACGCCGGGCCTAACTATAAGCGTGATCCGCTCTTGCAAATTTAAATAGCCCCGGCCCGGGGAAATGGTGTTCTTTTGTTTATTGTCGCTGGTTTCCGCGGATTAGAACGAGAAATCGGTCTGCCGCCGCGGAGCAAAGCAAAAGAAATCGGCAGACGGCAATTTCTCCCCTGGCGCCCCGGAGGAAAAGCCGAAAAGTGCGCGGCTCTTTAGCTGCACCTTAGCTCCGCCTTTCTGGCCGACGAGACGAAAAGAAGAAAATGGAAGAAAGAGAAAGACGGGCTGGCTTTAAAAGTGGCATCTTTTATTCATAGTGGCGGCTGGCTGTGTGGCTTGACGACTGCGTGAGCTGAGTTTATACACGCTCTAGTTAAAGTTCTAACAGCCCGCGGACTAGAAATCGATCTGTTGAATTTTTTTTTTTTCGGCTTTTCTCTCTCTCCCCTCATCTTCCTTCTTTTGTTGGAGTCGCGCGAGCCGAGTCATACAGGAAGAGGTGGTCTACCGAGCGCGTGAGAGGTCAGGGCTTCCTTAGATTATCGCCGAAAGCCTCGAGCATTATACGCGCCTTCAAAAGGAAGCCAATTCCTCAAAATCACGGTTTATCGTGGAATTCGCCCTGGCCAGCAAAGTCCCTTCTTCTTCAGTGTATAATACAAACTTGAAAGAACGTCCTCGGATGGGGAGGAGTCAGCGATTCACCGGGAAAAGGCTCGCTTCGGAGCCCCATGTAAACTGTTGCACTTGAGATTTTGTCGGCGGGCGCCTTGATTACAAGCTATCTGGATGGCCTCCAAGCCCTCTAGCCAGAGCTCTTACCTGCACGTAGAGAGCGTCGCTAAGGCGGCTTTAGGCGGCGAAATCCCTCGGATCCGCTAAAGCGAGTACCGACGCGTTAAACGTACTCGAACGCTGCTTAATCGCGCAGATCGATCGTCGGGCAGACCAGTGGCGGAGCTGCTTCTGCCCGAGTGTGCTCGTAGCTTTGTGTCTCCACCTGCAGGCGCCCTTTTAGCGCTCTGCTGCTTATCAAATGTGTTACGCGCGGCCCTCGACGCGGCGCCCGGAATTATCTGCTGCGTTAATTGCGTCCTTTTGCATCGCTGAGAGAAATGCTCAGTCCCCCTTTGGGATGCTGCAAATGCGCTTATTTTTCTAGTTGAAAGTTTATGAAAGAAACTTGTTAAGTAATTTTATTTCTTCAAAGAAGTCTAGCTTCGTGCCTTTAGAGAACAAACCCGCTTCAATTTAAGAGATACAGATATCAAATATATACAAGATTACTAATTAAAAGGTAAGGGGGGAAATAAATTCCGCAAATAACTCGCGCAATAAAGAGCAAAAACCTTAATGCGTACTTTACCAAGCACTAATTGGAGTATATTACATTTATTCAAGCATTCTGTTTTCTACCTTCCCCGTTGAAAAAATCAGTCGGATTCAGTCTGATTCCATATGGATTCCATGTGGA
>UCOL01005148.1:0-12476 GCA_900474335.1 Ormyrus nitidulus | reverse complement strand
TCCCTGGTCCACTAGCATCATCTAGATTCACGACAGCTGATTCTCGATAGTAAGGACCACCTCTCGGTAAATTATCTTTCATGAATACTCCGCGAAAGTGCGGTATCTTTAACTTCCTCGCGTATTTTATGATACCTGCATCAGTGAGAGGTCTCTGCGGTAATTTTATTTCGAAGTTTTTTTTTTCTTACACTTTAAACCTGATCCAGCTTTGTATGGTTTCAGGTGAAGACATAGTCCAGTTTTATGTGGTTTCAGGTAGAGACCTTTACCAAGAGCTATATCTTCCATCTTTTTGTTGTGCACCTCCTGCTAACGCACCGATAGCGCCCAAACCTGCAAACATAGGCACTAAAAATGGCAGGAATCCACCAACCTTCGATGGTCCCGCCAAAACTCGCGGAGCAATTATATTCCTTTTTCCACCAGCCTTTTTAATAGCTTTTCGATATTCCTCCAACGCTCCTACCAAAAAATGCCTACACTATTGATAAATTTATAAAGGTTTTGATGATTGTTTTCATATCAAAATTTTTCTGCACTACCTTGCTATCATGCTATACAAATGAGTCAAAATTCATTTTACCAAAACACTATTAGCATTTATAATTAGTATAATAAATAAGCGACAACGGGTCAATAAGAACACGAACTTTACTTCCCTGTTAGAAATCGGAAGCAGTTTAACTTCTTCTGACCGACACCAAAAATACATCATTAAAATATTTTTAATTCATTACCACACAAATTAACAATTTGAGCTCATCTAGATTAAAATTTATAAACGATTAGACTTATTCACCCAGAAGCCATAAATTTAAACTGGCTATAGAAATATCTGCCCAGTCGAGAAACTTCTGCCCAGGCTCATTTTATTATACATTTTACATATTTAATAAATATTCATTTTAGACCATACTAATGGGAATAATTTTTTACAGGTGAATCCAAAAGAAAAAAATGAAAATGTATATCACCTCTTAAACAAAAGTTCGATATTGCAGTTTTTATAGATAGAACCGTAAGGTGCAAAATACGTTTGTCCAAGCCACTTTATTTGACCGCACGTGACGTAATAGAATGTCGCTCCAGTCGGCTCAGACTGCAATCTCAATCCGCATTATTCTGGATTAAAATTCCGAATCCTAACGCTTTGCATATTTCTACATGCGAAACTAGCCACCTTCGATCACGCATACATCGAGCCGTGCGAGCACATTTTATCGGGACCGCCGGGGAATACGAGGAGAGAAAAATAAGTTGGAGGGTATCCAACGATACGGCTTGGGTAAATCACTTTTTCTCGAGTGATAATCTTGAGAGAAGCCCGTCGTTCGTTGTTTAGTGACCGCTTTGTGGGAGATTGGATTTTGAAAGGCGTGAGATTTTCCCGCGAGACTGACTTTTTCTCGATGATACTTACCGCTTATATGTGCACACCTGCCAATAATGATTCGAGCTTTTTTCTTTGCACAATTTTTTTTATAAATCCTATATATCAATATTTTTCAGCGTATTTCAAACAGTTTTTTAATTAAGCGAAATTAATTAATTTTTTTATGCGAGCTTTGATAGATTAATTTTATATTATTTATTTTCGATTTAGTCATCATTGAGACTCATAGCCTTTTGAACGACTTTCAATTTATAAACAAAAGCACTCACTGAGAAAAAAATTTCTTGAAATCAAAAAAAGCTTCATTGCGGGCAATCGGTTAAATATTTTTTTGTTTTAAAGAATTTTTTCTTTGAATCAAAAAAATATCTTACCGATTGCCCGCAACGAAGCTTTCTTTGATTACAAGAAATGTTTTTCTCAGTGCTCGGATTTCTGCAAGCTTGGAAAATTCCGATCGATGTATTTACTAGAAAAGAATGTAAGGTATCAAACATTTTACAGTTTATAGACAATTCCATACTCAGGCATCTATCATCTTTAAAAGAAATCCAGCTCACGTTTTTATCTCTTTAAAGTTTACGGCGAAAGACAGCGGAATAAAAAGACGCATGCATATTTATAGTCGTACTGCCGTAAAAATTGATAAACATTCGAAATTAGCCAGTAAAAGTTTTACTGCGCTGCGCAACAATCTCAGATTAATCCCAAGTAATAAAGCCGCTACGTTAGTAATAAGGTAAACATGCGAAAGTTGCTCCTCTTCCTCTCCCAAACGGGTGATTTGGGAAAGCTGTTTTAAACGCTGCGGAAAAGAAGTAAAACGAGTTGTAAGTAAATCACATCGCGTATATACATTCCCAGGGGAAAAGCACGCAAAGGCAGACGGAGAATATAATGGAGAGAGAAAGAGAGACAGGGAGATATATATATATATATATATATATTCGAATTGTGAAAACGTAAGAGCAGCGAACGCTCGCTCGGGCAATCCTGCGTAACAGCCTATTTTTCGGAATGGAATCGTTGCGAGGAGTATTACACTGGGTTATTTTAAGATTTGGCTTATTTTTGTCTCGTCATAACAAGATTGTATATAAGAGTCTGCTATCTCATTAATTCGGAAAGCTGATAAAATTTAGAGGAATATCGTGCACTTTGAAAGGAATTTCAATAATATTTACGGAAAATTATAAAAAAAAAAAAACTAGAATTTAAATTCAAAACAGTTAACAGTTAGCATTTCCACAAGACGCACGATAAAAATATAAGCATCATAAAAACGTCCATATGAAATACAGAAAAAGCAGCAATTCGCGGAAGCTGAAATCGGCGAAGCATCCGGGTCCAGATAATGCGAGGGTAAAAGATGGTCGAGCTATTTGCTGAGCGCTACGTGCGCGTATATACGCACTCGTAAATCTGTCCACTCACAGCCTCATTGACCCTCCGCGAATGGAGTGGATGGCTAGTAAAAGCAAAAATACCGGCGCGTGAATACGTGCTTGTTGCCTCATATTCGAGGATGAAAAAAAGAAGCGATCCTTCTTCAAGTTTGAGCTTCGTTAGGAGGATTTTTCTCGTCGCGCTAATTGCCGCGGGGCTTTATTGAGCTCGATCGGATTTTAGAGAGTGGTGTGAAATATAACAACTTTTTTTCAATTTGCGGAGATGGAAATTTCTCGGCGTTAATTGCGGGGCTCAGTTTTTTCTTTTTAGCCTATTCTTTTTTTGCACTGCGAAGCCGAAAACGTAGGTAAATACGAGAGCTTTTCGTGATATCTGATTTAAATTCTTATGTACATCCAGCATATTACCGCGGAGAAAATTTTTAGCACGTTTAGAGAAAGGTCTAAAAAATCCGTTTCCATAAATTTTTCTGAGGTTTATTTAATCATAACGATAAGATTCCTTCTATTTATCCACAAGTTTCTTCTCTATATATCCTTTTACGACGTTCTTCCCTTTGATTCCAGCATACGTGCCCGTTTCTTTTTTGCTGCCCGCAGAGTCTGTAATTTCAGCTACGCTGCGTGCATTCACGTGCGGTTAGACGTGCGAAGTACTCTAAATTCGTGCTTGGGCTTTGTCTTCCCCTCAAAAAGGCAAGATTTCGTATCGCAACGCTTGGGAGTTACTTCGGTACGTGGTGCATAACGAAGAAAAGCGGTCGTTTCCACTTTCCAGAGAATTATATTTTAAATTTGATTTCTTTCCTTCTCTTTCGAGATGCTTCATTTTCTTTATTTTGTCCTAATTCGTTTAGCCGGCGCAATTCCAGAAAGCTCCGGCACGGTCAAATTACTTTATGCTTGGGTAGGTCGGGGCAGAAAAAAATTACCGATGAGATTAAAGGGGTGATATAACCCGTTAGCTTTTTCATTAAAAGCTGGTAAAATCTAAGTAACAAATACAAGCTTGGCTTCATTAGCGAAGGGGCAGATTAGAAAGACTGCAAAATTTAAATGTTTAACTTGCAGGGTAAAAGTTGGAGCCTTAATGAAGTTTATTTAAGAAATAATGAGTTTAAATTCTTAAAAAAAGGAGGGTATTTTTAGCTGAGAGTATTACTGTATCACTCCAATACATTGCGCCAAGAATAGAAACGCAGAAAAAAATAAGATATGAAGCAGATTGAAACCGTATTTTTTATTAGAGTTTCTTTATTGTAGACGTTTGAAAAACTTACCCTGAAAGCATCACGAAGTTCTTGCTCTTCTTGATCCTGATCAGTAGGCGAAGAGGAACTTGCGCTACCTCCAATATTACTAGCGATTTCCACGAACTCCTCAAAGCTGACATTTCCATCTCCTAAAATGAATAAATTGTGTTTTATTGCCCTTACAAGGAGATAAAAGAATTATAAATGATTGATTTTCGAAAAATTTCATTTGGATCGAGAACTCTGATAAACTTTGTTTGGTACGTATCCATTTTAATTCCTATTCTATTACAATTGAAGGATAATGCACTTTTTTTGCTACAAACCCTGCAAATTCTATTGCAGGGATTTGAATTTCTATCTACAGGAGAACTTCACTTATTCGGATTTCAGTCATTTCAGATTCAGTGTCAATATGCCTCCTCGTTTTCGTAGTTACAACGTTTATTTCAACAACTCAATACCTCTCTTTGTTTTTCTAAAGTTATTGATTTATTAAATCTGTTATTTAAATTGAACGAAGAATAAGAGTTTTCCATAATTCAATCGATATTATTCGTGAATCCTTGTACTGTTATTTATAGAAATCCTGTGTTCGTAGTCGCAGCATAAAGACAATATATATAATTCTATAAATATGAATTCACTTAAAGGTATTTATTTTAAACAGTGTTATATTAAAAAAATTATATAGTTTTTATTTATAGTAAAGATTCTTTACACAAATATAATAGATCTAACAAGGAGAGTATCTGACATTGGAGTCACGGATTTTGTTCTAACTTTGGGATATGCTTTCTAAGTGATAAAATATAAAAGAAACGTAACCTAACGTTTAAAATTTTAAAATTTTTAAAAAAGACCGATTTTTCTATTGCTCTACAACGACAAATTACAGAGTGTTCAAATTCTATATGAAAGGCGAGATAAAATTCTATTAGCTGAAAAAAAAAATGATTCGAACGCTTTATTAGTTCAAAAGTTACAACGAAAAGACACAAAATATATTGCATTAAATGTTTACCAAAATTCATAGACCCAGTTTTAGCTTATTATTATACATCTTTAGAAATCAATACAGTTTTGTTACCCGTAAATCCATAAATGATTGAAAAAACATCGATTATTTTTAATTTTAGTAAACAGAGCCCGTAACTTTTGAAAAATCAAGCGTTAGATTGAATAGATGGAGCTTTCTTCACATTTTGTAATTTAGAAAACATATCCCAAAGTTACAACAAAATCCGTGACCCGAATGCCGAGCACTCTCCTTCTAAGTAACTTTCGGACTCTGCAGAAATTTTTCCAGCAGTGCAAAATTTAAGAGATATCGTATAAAGAAGTCCTCGACCGGTCAGTGGCCACCGATTAATTAGGGTGCAGCCGTAAAATGCGACTCTCTCGGTGACGCTAAGAGACGCAGACTAATCGAGCTTGAGCAAACTTTCCGACCTTCTGGCCTTGGCCCTTTCGATGTTGCCACCTCCGGCGAGTTCATATGTAGAAGTTTCGATTGTTTGAGGGCAGCCGAGAGACGGGTCCGCAATCGTTATACCGGGCCTCGACCCTATTCGACAGATATATGGAAAGTGGTTTGTCGAGATTGGGAAAATGACCAGTTTGTTGGATTCGTGGAGCACTTTTTTGATTAGTACATTTTTCACTTGAATTGAATGGAACTTATTTTATTACCTCTGTGAGTTTAATTAAATTCTTAATGAAAAGGTTTATACGGCTGTTGAATTCCGATTTCTGCATATGGAAATTTGAAATATTGAAAAATGTTATTTAAATTATTTGAAAATCGGTATTAAAATGGCTCCCAACTGCAATGCATTTTTCATCGATTACAATATGATACTCTTCTTCAGCTCGGAAAACAATACTGTATTAAAAAAGGCGAGACTTTTCGAAACTTGCGTAACAATAAATTCTCTTCCAAGCATATTCCTTTAAAAACTGTCAGTAGATAAGAGTGAATTACGCCCTCCACAAATTTCCTCAGCATCGAGAGCTCGAAAAAAGAGGAGCAGAAAAGTTGGCCGCTGTTGTCTGCGGGAGCCGGTAACACAAATAAAATTAGCGGCGGAAAGGGCCGAAGATAAGAGCGCTGAAAATAAGAAGGCGCGTTGTTCAGGGTGAAAAGTCACACGTCAGGCAGATAAGTCCAGCCGAGAATTAGGAGGGTTTTAGTATTACTCCGAGCCTGCGGTTCGTTGCTCCATACGTCTTTTAACGTCGTTGTATTTCTTGGCGCCGCTGACGCTCTTGAAATTTCAGACCTGAACTCTCGATTGGAAAGCGGAAAGGTAATCTTGCCGTGATTGGATGTGTGCTTTCTCGGGAACAGATTGATTTGGTTTTTATATAACTGTATTATGTATACATATATGAGTAGATGCCATTTTGAGCAATGCGTACAAATTTATAAACACAATTGAATTTGCACCAGGAGATGAAGAAAATGGAGGGGGGGGGGGACTTGAAATTGAAATTTTTTTCCATTTCCCGAGCTTTTCAGAGACGCCTTTGCTTTGTTCATGAATTTTTATTTTCTTCCTAATTTGCAGTAACTCTATCAGTTTGTGGAAGATAAAGCTTGAAAAATTTTAAAAGAGACAAACAACAATGGCAAATTTTGTTATTTGTTTTCGCCGGAAGTTATTAAAGTTTGAACTTAAAATAAAATAAAATCACAATTATTGCAATTCGATAAAAGATAGAAAATTGGTTTTTGGATTGTTTCAGTCGTTATTATAAAATGAGAATTTTTAATAAGAGAATTTCAAACATCTAATACAACTATTGTATTGTATTACCACCATCGCGACAAAAGATCAGTCAACACATATTGAACGAAAAATTTAAAAGTATCGCTGGAGGCAGTACAGCAATATATGCGTTATAAGCTGTTACACGATTCGGTATACTAAAGCTACTGGCGCGCAGCGCAAAGCGCTTTGCAAACAGCGATGTATAGAAGCGCGTAGCAATCGATGCAAACAGCGTTATGCGAGGTACGCATGTATATGTATCCTTCTTCGGGCGGCAATCCTTTAAAGATGCGTAGTTGCTTTAAGCGGTTTATCAAAGCATGTAAAGAGCCTTTGACGATGATCTTGCCTTCGCGAAATAATGATTTAGTTTTTAGAATTAGAACACATTTTTGTAGTTCGATAAGATTGTGATAATAATTGGCACGGAATAATGCTTTTTTTTGAGGAAGCAGGAAATGTATTATTCTTTTTTTGGAAGATCAGTGTCGTAGAATTATATTCAACATAATATTTATCTACAAAAAAATGAGCAGATATGTACCACATAGCCGTGAAAAAGCAAGTTCTTTGATGTGATTTTTACTTTTCTATTTACAAAATGTAAAGTAATTAAAGAAAGTAAGATATAATGTACTTTAATATATAATTCTATAGATTTTTTTATATATAATATTAATTATTTTAAATAAAATTTTATTAATCATTCCATAAATTTTTTATTCAAGAATTTCTAAAATTAAAAAGAATAAATTTATGTTCTGGACAAGTATTAAATGATATTTTAATTTTTTTTTTTTTTTCTAAAGAATTTAATTACACCTATTTCCCTGACTTTAAAAAGCAATATAAAAATCTTTTAGAAATTCATGAGTAACTATATCACGGAAAACCTTATTTTGACAGACGTTTAAATTACACGAATAATAAAGAATTTAAAAATAAATATGTTAAGTGAAAAGTAAAATACATAACTTCTAACTTCTCGGGCGTAAAAAAATTATAAACTGTCTCTAAATGCCAAACAATAATATTGTATTAAGTTTTCCATGCGATTAAATAAAAAATTATGAAAGATATAAATATAAATATTCCAGAACTAGTTTAAAATATTAATTTTTAAAATATAAATTCTTTATATCAATGGGTCCATCTGCACAAGTAATGTATTTTGTAACTTCATTTTTATACAACTACATTTTGGTCTCTTAAAATAATTTAACTTCTATAATTTGTTTCGTAATTTTATTATTCACAAGTATATACTACAGATTTTAGAACATGTGTAATCTAAAAAATATGTGCAAAAACCAAATTTTTTTCCACTCGCATAAAATATCGTTTTCGTTTACTCATTGAAACACTCGCGTTTTGACGGCATTCAAACTCGTTTGAAACCCTTTACTGAACGCACCTAAAAGTCTGTTCGGTGGACAAATGCGGAACGATTACATCGACAGTGTAGCGCGGCGAGGCGGTTGAGCGTTAACGAAACGCCGGCAACGCTCATCCAGGCCAGTTTACGCGGCCGCAATATCGTGTTCGCGCGCGGAAGCTGTAAGGTCTGGCGTCCGGAGATTTCCGCACTCGGCGAAGAGAGCCCGGATTTATCGAGGAAGCCGCCGCTGAGAAGTACTGTAAATACGATAAATTTTGGATTTTGGCTTAAGCACCCGGACAAATGCGTTACTGAAAGAAAAAGTCAAGTGTCGAATCCTCCGACTGGTTAATCTGGGGATTGCGTGACGGCTTCTTTTGTATTTGTTTCGGTTACCAAAACGTGGATATTGCCCGGAAGTCGGATTTTAAACTGAAAGTTCGCCCCGAAAATCAAATGCTTCGGATTAAAGAAGTAGAGTTAATATACATTTTTTTAAATCTGAATTTCTCTTTTAATTTGCAGCTGACAATATCAAAAATTAAAAGCAATAAATTGCCGTTATACGCGCGTGCTTTTTAAATCGATTATTCGTTCTAAACAAACGCGACTTTCTGTGCAAAATCTCTGATGCGAGTACAACAGCACGCAGCATCTACAAAGATCCCGTCGAAATGAAAACTTGGATGGTGCAGCGAGGGTTTGTTTATTGATATATCCGGAATTGAAAAAACCGAACAAGCGAGGGAGAAAAATGATTTCCGTGCTCTGATTTGAAATATTCCTTTGTGTGATATAACACTATTGTGATTCCGACTCGATGAAGTAGATTCGGTAAAGTAAACGCGAGTATTGCAGAGATGCGATCAACGGATCCAAAAGATTGACGGGTCGTACGACGAGCGTCAGTCAAACCCTCAGGTGTTCGAAGCTTCCTGGATTTTTTTTTTTTTTTTTTTTTAGAGAAATCCATCATTTAAGACAGTGCGATTTTTCTGCAATTTGGTAGGAGCTAAAAGTGCGTTCTAATGATATTGGGATGAATCTTATTTATTTGATAAAGTTTTAATTTGGAATAATAATTTAGGATTAGAAAGACAAATTTAAATGCAAAAGGGTAATAGAAGCATAGGCAAGCTTAAACTTTCTATAAGAGTTAAATGGTTGTAATATAGCTTTATTTGAAAAATCAAACCAACATTTGACCAAATCATAAAATAAAAATATATTTTTGAAAAGTAAATAACATTTTTTAGTTTTGTCATTTACTTTTTAAGTATTTATAAACTTTTTGGATTCTTTTAAGAAAGAATTTAAAATGTCCATTTACTGCAAACACGATTTCCAAGAAGCGTTTCTTTAAATTTTCGCAATACAGCTGAAATCGGCTTAAAGCATTTGAAAGCAGCCATGGGGAATTCGAATAGTTTTTTAATTATTTTCTTAAACCATCCATCCTTTTATGATACTTTGTATTTGAAGAATTGTTTTAATATTTTAGATCATATATCGTTTATTTACCTTCGTATTTAATATCACTTCGTATTTAATATCACTTTAATTGAATTTTAGCGTATTGACAACCTAATACTCAGTGAATTCGTTATATGGAGACTAATGAACTTTACGAACATGTGTAAATTTGTATGATGAACTAAAACTAGTTGTAAAAATGAATTATAAATATAATTGAATATATAAGTATTTAAATTCTACATTCAACTTTTACGTTAGGTTTGGTTTATTAATTATGATTTTCGCATTTCATAAATTTCTTAATTTCATACCTATGTAAAGATTGATAATATTGGTAATATATTGGAAATATATTGGAAATTTATATTAGCTATATATTGGAATAACATTGACAATATAATTGCCAATATATTGACAATATTAAAGCAATTCTACCATTTCCAATATATTTCCAATGTATTATTACGAGTACCTTTTTTCCAGGCAAATTTTCTTATCAGTCTACTAAGAAAGTGATTTAAAAAAAAAATAAATCTACTTCTATTATCTCACATAATTTTCAAAACCGTTGCGTTATATACACATTGATAACTTTTAAAAATATAAACGGTAGTTAGTCACGAAAAAGTTCTTAAAAGCAATGTTTCCACTTTTGAGGAAACAATTCAATGTAATTAACTAGGAATAAATTTTAAATATTACTACAGTTATTTTATTCGACTCAACGCTCTGAAACTAAATTATAAGAATGAAATACAATTTGCCCTGTTTTTTATTCTTAATTTTAGTGAATCTGTTTTATTACGGTAAGTCAATTCAAATTACTTAATAATATAGGATAAATTCTTTGCGTCGTCAGCTTTGTTTAAATACGCAGTTTACAATATCGTTTAAAGTTTTTTCATTTTTCCATGTTCTCGAAGAATCTTTGTCTGCTTTTTACAGCGCTAAATACCATAGCATCTCCCATTATCAATGGCATACCTGACGAGAATCACATCTTTAAGTTTCACGTATCCATTTATAAAAAGAAAGGTCCACAAAACGAGTATCAATATTCATGCGGCGGCAGCATCATAAGTGAGAGATACATCCTAACCATCGCTCATTGTTTCATAAGCATATTGGATGGCATTGTTCAACAAATTTTCTACCCTGCCAACATGGCAAAAATTATAGCGGGTTCAAATCATAGGGATGGACCAGGAATCGAAAGGGATCTCATTAGAGTTTTTATTCCCTTAGAGCACAATGGTGGGTCAAAGCTTCGTGCAGATATCGCTGTTGCAGAAGTAAGACGCAGTATAGAATTGAGAACAAAATTGAGAGTTTTCAAATATTTCATGGGCTTGTTGCGTTTTTTAGTTAGGTGCTGATTTAGGCGTACATCAAAATCTAAACAGGCTAGCGATCATGCCTTTGGGAGTATTGGATCCACGCTCTAATGCCGGCGTCAATCAACAAGCTATGTTTTGTGGATCCGGGCTAGATACACTTGTACAACAACGCGATAGAGAGCTCCTTCCAGCGACATACGGCGGCACCATAAATAGGTATCTAAATGTTAAAATACTCGGCAGAGATGAATGTTCAATTTTCGAAAACTTTATTTGTGTGAGGAATCGAGAAACAAGTGCATTTCGTACAGGTTGCAAGGTAAGTATAAGTACTTTATTTAGACAAATTCAGATTTTTCTAAATTATCTTTTATTTATATAGGGGGACAGTGGATGTGGATTAGTTTACGGTAATAAAATCGTCGGAGTTCTCAGTCTGGGACCTCGAAATTGCAATACATTAGAACCGATAATATTCACGAGACTCAATGGATATATGAGATTTATTGAAAAAGCTCAAAATCCGCGTGGCGACCATCGCAATATGTACGTTTTAGATGAAAATCCAAAGTCGCCTAACTATCCATTTAAAGGACTTGGAAAACCTAAACCACCACTTCCCAATGATGAATTAAGTTGCAGTTTTGCAGAAGGCAAAAAGACGGGTTGTTGGCCTTTCGGATCGAAAAAGCATCATGGCGGGTCTGCATAACCTCCGACCATTAACGATTGTACAAAAACTTTTATGCACTTCAGCGTTGATTTGGTTTACATGTTGTAATTTGTAATTTCAAAGTTTTTCTCTGTTCAGCAATATTTTTTATGAAACATTATGTAAAGCCTAAAATAAAAATTCATTTTTAAAAATAATATTTTATAAAATATTTCTTAACATGGTTAGTTTTTCGTAAAAAAATGTTTTTATATTTCATTAAAAGGATAATATAAAGAAAAAAGGAATTATTAAAAAAAATAGCAAAAAGGACGATTGTCATCAAGTATTCTGTTAATTAAGAGATTCACGAAGAGAGGCCAGCGTGCAGAAGCGTCGTTCGAAGTTGCTGATGTGAGTTCCGAAAAAAGAAAGAGGCCGTACGAAGCCGTGAGCGGTAAGCCGGTAGCGAAATTGAGATAGCGAAAAGTGCGTGAAGAATAGAGTATTCGTGATGAAAACTCCTGTAGATTACCGTACAGAAGTAACTCAGGGGGACTTCATTTTGAAATAAGAAAAGTAGCCGAAGAAGGGTGAGGCAAAAATAGAACAATTAAGGTGGCTCCGGCGAATTAGCAAGTCCATAAGAAAAAAAAATAAAGAATATTTTGATATAAAACTTAGGTCAGGTTGCCAGACAAACCGAAGAGATTTTACTTTTCAAAAATATTAACTTTTACATTAGCTTTAATGGGTGAAACATAATGTTAGTATTTATAATGGTTATACCATCTCAAAAAC
>UCOL01005147.1:0-12483 GCA_900474335.1 Ormyrus nitidulus | reverse complement strand
CCTTTTATGTATATTTAGGGTTGTTTTTGGGTATGTCAATCCTATTCAATGAAAACATGGACTTTCCTTTTACTTTAAGCTTTTGTGAGAACCTCTTAAAACGTTCTATTTCTTTGAGACACGTACAAGACACGCAATACCAAAAGTCCATCCTTTGGATGTTGAGAAACGAGACAGAAGATGAAATAATACCCGGGATAGAAGAAGACAAAGAAAAGGCCATTCAAAACATCCTTAATAACAAATTGTATCTTAGTAAGAAGGTACCCTATGACCTTATAAGAAAGGGCTTTTATAGCATCATCCCCGAGGGCTTTAAAGACATCTTCGAGTCCGACGAAGTAGCTTCTATTTTGTATAACGAAAGGGTTTTAGACGTCAATGCCATTAGGGACTTGGTAATCTACAATATGTGCAAACAAGACACTGTAGAAATTGTGTATCTATGGAATATCCTGGGTAGAAAGCACCAGAAGTACCTTAGAGTCTTCCTTAAGTTTATTACCGGCAGTGGAAGTGTCCCTAAACTATTCAATAATTTTAATTTTAGAATTATAATTGAAAAGAGTAACATTCCCGACATGCTCTTTAGGGCCAGTGCCTGTCTTAATAAGTTGTTTATAGGGAGTTATGAGAGTGAGGAGGTGATGGAGAGGATAATGGACTTTAGTGTGTTGAATACGGAAGGATTTCATAAAGTGTGATTGGTGTTTGGCTTTAATAAATGATTGTATGATAATGTGATAATTGTATGGTAATTAATATTAGTGTCTGTAATAAATGAAGTTTATTCTAACAAACCAACACGGCAACAGCCACAAAGTCTTCCTTCTTTGCTTTTAGTATAACACAATCTACAGGTTTTAAAGGTTTCGGATACGTCTAAGGTATTAAAACAAAAGGTACCAGTGGGTAACACGAACTTATCTTCTCCATTTTGAATCTTAAGAGCCTTTAAGACCACCTTTGGGACATTAGTTCCTTCTTTTTTTATTTCTTCGGCTAGAGCTTTGGCTGTTTTTAAATTTCCTTTTTTTATGCAAGCATAAACATAACCAGCCTTGGCTAGAAGGTGATGATCTTTCTTTAGAGGGAGGCCTGCAAAGTACTGGGCCATTAAAAGAGACTTTAGAGGGTCTTCTATACTAGGTCTTTTAAGTTCAATATTAAGTCCGGACAAATACATGCCATAAAACCTTCTATTCTCTTCGTCTGAAGGGAGAGAAGAACGGTAGAGGAGGTCATAGAAATGCGCAATGGCCCCTTTAAAGTCCCCTTTAGTGACTGATTCTAAAGCCAAACCTACCTTTTCTTCCCTATCAAATTCATCGGTAACGTCAATTTTATCAAACTCTTCTTTATCTACAAGATGTAAAAAACCAGAGGCCTCCTGAGGTGGCAATTTACTTTCCAAATGGGGGTTGCCTGCTTGTGGCTCATCATTTATATCATCATAAGGAGTATTGTCCTGGATCAATTAAACCAGATCATCACCATCCAAACAATCCAAATCACTATAAAAGTATTTTACATCCTCTTGGTAAAGTTTTACCATCTTTTTTATTTGATCGTCAGCAACTTCAAATAAACTCTTAAGCTTTTCTTCCCTTCCGGAACAAACATACAGCATAAACAAGTACTTCCATTCTTCAAGATACCACAAACACTCTTCGGCTATTTCAAAATTACACTCTCTTAGAGCCACGTCTGCCAGGGCTTTGTACATGTTATGGTCACCCTCCTGTCTACAAAGGTCTAAGCTATCTTGTAGTTTGCCATCGCCCAAGGACAATTCGAACCTTTGCCTTGGGTCTTGAATGTAAGGCAGTGCTACCTCCCCCTTTTGCTTCTTGATAAGAAAGGAAAGGGGGCTTAGGCCTGGCAGCTTCTTGCTTTCTATTAGGGGAGTAACGTCCTTCCCTTCAATTACAAGCCTTTTAAATTCAATCTCGGTTAAATCTACATCAATGCTCTCAAAGCCTTCGTTTGTGAGGTAGAAGACTTGGTCTTCGGAGAAATAGAAAGGGACAACCTCCAAGTCTATGCTACGTATAACTCCCTCCTCCCCAAAAAGGTACTTAAGGTGTTTGGAAGTAGAATAAATGAAGACACCATCGTGAAAGAATCCACCGTGAATAGTAACAATCTCCTTGGCTGTATTAATAAGATTTAGATCCAAATCATACAACTGTAGTTCATTCTTAGACATAAACGCATACAGTCCCTCTCCTAATACAACATTCTCTACTTTAAAGCCCAAACTTACAATCTTTTCTTCACCTTTAATTGTGAAACGGTGAAGGCTTAGGCCTTTTCTTATAAAGAAATAGTCTTCTCCCCCGTGTAACAAACTACCAATGGGTAGGTCAAGAACCTTTTTAGTGCTACCCCCTAGGGACTTTAGGTAATAACTATTCTTTTCCCGGACTACAAGACAAATATCCTCTCCTTCCTTCAAAAACACAGCTTCAGCGTGTTCTTTTAAAATACATTTGTTCTTCCTGTAAACTTCAAAATGATTAGAAAACTGAAGGAGAAGGAGATTGTCAAGGGAGTGCATAGACAGTAAAAGGCCCGATGGGTCACAAACCTTCTTTTCCGTCTTCAGATTAGAATAAAAAATATTAAAATCTTTGGTATAAAAATATCCATTTTCAGACTTACAGACAAGTTTGGGTTCGTCGTATTTAAAGACTTCAAATCCGGAATCATGGCCTGCAATGATCATATTCTTCTTTTGGCTTACTACCCAAAACCTTCCTTCTATGTTGGCTTTTTCAGTTCTTTTGTTGTTATAGACGACCATAAGACCTTCTTCACCCACACTAACCAGGGTTTGTTCACTGTAAGATACGCTAGTAATGCAACCATGATGATTAAAGAAACTCTCCCTTTCTACTAATTCATATCCATTGTACTCCCAAAGCTTCACCTCCCTGTCATCCCCGCCAGATACAATTGTACTACCCGACACAAAGATAGAGTTTATTCCCCTCTCGTGTCCATTGACAATTTGTTTTACGATAATGTTCGGGACAAAAGAACTCTTTTTGGTGGTGTCTAGAAGTCCCTCGCAATTCCAAACCCTCAAAGACTGGTCAAGAGACCCACTAATTATAGTACTTTCATTAATAAACCTAACAGCCATCACATAATGTGAATGGCCCGTGGTGACACCTAAACATTTTCCCGTCATAAAATTCCAAACTCTAATTGTTTGGTCATCCGAAGAACTGGCAAACCAAGGCTTAGTCGGGTGGAAGTCCAAAGCCCTTACAAAATCCGTATGTCCCTTGAATTTTTTAGATAGCGTACGGTGCGTGTAATCCCAAAGCCTTATAATCTTGTCATCGCCTGCACTTATAAAAAAATCCCCTTGTGGGTGGAAGGCTACTGCCCGGACTGAACCTTCGTGATCTAAAAACTCGTACATACACCCTTTAGATTGGTAGTCCCAGGCCCTGATAGCACCATTGTGTAGGCCTGTTATAAAAATGGGTTTTTGTGGGTGGAAACTTATAGATTTCACTCTTGCTGTCTCTTGTGAAAATAGTTTTGTTAATCTTTTTGTTAACATGGGGTTGCATAATAATTTTTATTTAAAGGGAAAAAGCATAAAAGTGAAACAAACAAAATGATTTAAGGTTTGCGCATTGTAAAAATGTTTTTAATAGATTTTTAAAGCTTACAAAGTAAGTTGATTTCACTTTCTGAAAGCAACCCGCCAATTTTTAATTGTTTGAGTCTTTCTAAAGCATATTTATAATAATCAAAGTCGCTGTTGGTATTATTGTAGACCTTAGGAATGGCCCACAACACCCAAATATAATGACTAACTAGTTTGAGATTGTTAATTATAGTGACAATCTCATTTATTTCAACCTTTTTATCTTTAAAATAATAATTCAAAAACATTATTTCATCCTCTAACGTGTATCCAATCGAAAGATCGTAGGAAACATTTTTATAGTCCAAATGTGTCTCGCAAAAGAGATTTGCAATGTCGTAAAGAACCTCCCCAACCGAACTGAATTCAAAATCTATTACAATGACACCATTAGATGTATTTAATAAATTATACGAATGAATGTCATTGTGGCAAAGAGCTGTCTCAAAGCTATTTTGTTCAACTAGATGTAAAACTTTAGTCTCTAAGTCTTCTAAAACCCTGTTTATACGTGAAAGTTCCATTTGTTGTTCAAGATTGATTGACTTCTTACTGACTTTACCTTCCTTTTGTGGGTCTGTTGCTGCACTTTTTATTGCTTTTATTGCAATTAGTTTTAAATTATCCACAAGTTCATAAAAACTTTGCACTTTAGGTGATTTGTGGGAATGGAAGCCCTTTAAGGCTATTGCAATGGCTTGCATGTCCTTGTAGTAATCAATTTTGTGGTGCTCAATGTATTCCTCAATTCGATAAGTATCTTTGTTAACGATAACTTTTGGTATTTTAATTATTTCCAAAACACTTTTTTCTACACTACTATCCGTGGAATATTCCTTATATATGTATTTTCTTCCATTACATTCAAATTTAAATACGGAGTTTGTGTATCCTTCTGTAAGTCTCTCGTAGCTTGTGACTTCTTGTTGCAAATCTGTCTCAATTCTCATTAACATCATTAAAATTTCAATTTGCATGGGATTTTTTATTGTTGAAATTGTATAATGCTAAAATTGTATAAAACTTGTAAAAAGCTGCCATAAATGGAAGTTATTGTTTTGTTAACTTAATATTATTAGAGGTTGGTCCTCAATAATGTGATAAAAAGGACTAGTTGCGAGTATCACGAATCTGATCTTTGTTGCAAGATAAACTATTTTTTATTGATGTTAGTTATAGCCCGCGAATATTGCTTTTATACGTATTGTGTTCTAAAACGATGATAGAAATGTGTTTGGCGAGAGGTTTGCAATATATTTTCTAAAGACTTTACATCGTATGATAATAAATCGGGCATATTCTATGTTATTTTTATGAATAAACTTAGCGTCTTAAACTCATTGTTACATCCTTGAAGTTTATTATTACATTAAATTAATTTTTTCTTTGCTGAATTAATTTATCGAAAATAGATTAAAAATTTGAAAAAAAATTAATATCAATGTAATGCAGTTCTAAATGACTAGAGACCCTGTAAATCTGCTTTAATTTATACATTGGTTATTATAAAAAGATAAAAGGTGTTGGATATCATTTACATCTTTAATATTCACATTTCTCCTTTTATAAGGGTAATTTATAGTTGTTGTAGGAAAGTAAAGATTATAACTGTGAAGTCTTAGTATATTTTAGGTCTCACAACTTTGACTTGCTTTCTAAAATAATTTTCTAATAAGAGCACTTTGATTTCTAAATGATTTTAATCCAATTTTAAAGTTTATCGACTTACTTGATAACAATACTAGACCATTATATTTTGAATATTTTATTCTTCAGATCAAACATATTGCTTAGTAATAAGAAAATTTTAAAATAAATAATTGAGCTATCAATGGTACTAATCAAACAGCATACAATGCATCTTAAAATTGAGAAACATGTCTAAAATTTATTTATTACTATAATGATAAGCACACACAATATGAAAAAGGATGTTGGTGGGAAATCGATTGAAAGGCTTTCATTTTAGTAAGCAGATGTTACGCTTTAATCTTAGCATCGTACAAGTGGTTTATATTAAACGATCTTACTATACAAAATCTACTATCTTTTGGATGGACAGGTGTATCGATTTGTTTAGGCAAACCAAATTTATATGAGTAGTTAAAGCATCTGGGTTTGCGTTACTGCCGATACGTTAAATGCTAGACTTTACAAAAAAAATGTAATGAACTTGAATAATTCTCTTTATAATCATAAAAAAGCTTACAACACTTAGACTATAAGTTGTTAGGTGACTAATTATGCGCTTCAATGTTTCTTTTTATGGTAGCTAAGATGTGGCGTAATCCCGAATAGCGAATATGGTAGTATTATCAATGTTGTTTCATAGTTTGCAAGGTGTGTTAAAGCTAATAAAGGTAATAGCATCAACCAATCCTATGTAATCTTCTATTTAACCCAGCCTTGCATTTCTTAATATCTTCTATTCTACTACCTTGCTATTAATTTATTTTTAAAAAAATTAAAATTTTCTGCCTTTAGGATGAGCATAAAAATCATTTATATGCTCTTATGCGGACTAAAACCTTTAAAGTCCCAGCTTGTAGTAAGCAAAGGATTTGTTACAAAAGACACTTACGATCTTATTGTTGACAACCACACACAGGGACAATCGGTTACCTTTAGAAAAACATTTATGGAAAATGAAAACAAAAACTATTGTGAGTTTTATGAGTTTCCTAGAAACTTAAAATTATACCTATCAAACCGACAAATTGAACTTGTGGCCTTTTTTAACATAAAAAATTTACAGCCTTTCTCGATTGGCTCTGTGTTTATTCGGAAGTATGAGACCTTTGTTAACTTGGTCCCGATTGACATAACCACTGTAGCAGAGGTAGTTGATGTTTCAGAATCCACAATAAACCTGAAATGTTCTGTCCCGATGGAAAATATTAATGAGTACTTAAATGTCCGATTGATTAGATTTATCCGAAGCGTGCGGACCCGAAGCACATCTATACACGATGAATTTTTCTTTGACGTTCATAATAGCAATTACTTCAAAGACCCGGTCGCAAGACAAACAGCCTTGGCTTTCGTTTACATGATCTTTGAACGATCTCTACGCAACAACACAATAATTAAAATTATTTTGAATAGGTTGACAAACGCATACCTAGCTAACAAATTAGAAAGGACTAATTGGAATGATTTGGACGAAGAAAGAGCCACATTCCTACAACAAAAGACGGTAGATCCAGACTATGCGTCGACTATAATCAAATTTTGTGATTCCCTCGAGTCTGCTGTTACAATTTTTAGAGAGAGTCGACTTAAAAGTTTAGCTGGAGATGAAAAAGGAGTTTTTATGGCCGGAGAAAGCCAAATGACCGCGGCTTTGTGTTTTAAATTCGTCTTTAAGAACGTCAATCTAATTTTTGATCTCAATGTTTACGATAAGAATAAGGAACTCTTAAAACAAAGGCCCAAGCTTTTAAAGCTTTCTAACAACACCTATGCGTTTACTATAGAAGAAGCCAGAGACTGTGAGGTGGTCTATGTGCAAGCTGTCATAGGCGGAATAAAAGATGACGAAATGATTTGTTTGACAGAATATTTGAAGAGTTCTTAACCATATTAAAGCAGTTTTAGTTATTTTGGAGTGTTAAATGTAAAAAATGTTTATTGTTTCCGTTTATGATGCTTCAATACAAAGGTCATTTACAATGTAATTATGATTAAAAATAAGTTAAAAGACTATTAGTTTACTCAACAACGTACTATCATCCTAATGCCCACCACCAATATCCGAAACAAAGAGTTTCACAACGGAATAAAATAAAATCACCATCCCCTCAAAATGAAACAAAGCAACGAAATAACGGAAGAAGACAGAAAACTTTCGAGGCCTCTGGGCCCACTTGATGTTCCAATACGAACCCAGACCCCCTTGCCTGAGTTCTACCAACAAAGTATATCCGAATTTAAGGATGCACTGGATCTAGATCCAAAGTCTGGTTTGTTTTTTTATTTGCGTATACCGTCTATTATATTTATGGCTACTTTAGGTGGCTACATCGTAGGGAGGTTCAAGTTTAGTTTGGTTTATATTTTATTAATAGCTTACACAATCTATTTTGTCTATAAAAGGAAGGTCAAAAGGTTTACAAACAGTTTAAAATCTTTAATCAATTATGATGCGCGCAGGGAAAAGGCGAAGTACAACGGAGAGACGGTCGAATGGATGAATTACTTAATTAATAAATTTTGGGATGTTGCGGAACCAAAAATATCATCGGATATCTATCAGAATGTCAATCGAGAGCTTTTGAAAGTGTGTCCGCCCTTTTTAAATGACCTAAAGCTAACCGAATTCACACTGGGAAGCCGTGCGCCTTTTGTCGATAAAATTACCTACCACTCGTCAAAGGACGACACAGTCACACTGGATGTTAACTTAGGTTTCGTCCCTTTAGAGGCCAGTAAAGATGCTGTTGATTACTTTTTGGGAGAGAAAAAGAAATGGAATTCAAAGATTATACTCACAGCTAGAATAGGAACAAAGACAGCCTTAGGGATTAATCTGCCCATCCTAGTCAAAGAGTTTTACTTTACTGGCCGTTTGCGTGTCATAATGCGTTTATTTCCCAAAAATAATTTTATCAAAGACGTTGAGGTGTGTCTTATGGAGGTACCCGAGTTTGACTTTACGTTAGTCCCGCTAAAGACGGTGGATATAATGGACATTCCGGGACTTAGTAGATGGATTACCAATATAATCCGTAAGGTATTGAGTACATCAATTGTAAATCCCAACTCTATCGTAGTCAATGTTGATCAAGTAGCCGAAGCCAAAGGACACAACATTGGTGTTGTTTGTCTTCACATTCTTAACTTAGAGAACGAGGAAGATGAAAGACTGATGGGAGAAATTGATATTGATGGCACTGCCCTACTCCGAACATCCTATAGGGAAGGAAGAAATCTAATTTATAATGAATATTTCTACATGATAGTTCAAAATGTAGATGAGAAAATCGGACTCACCTTCAAAGGCGAGTCTTCGGGCTCCAGACGAAGGACGGGAAATCTGTTTTTAAACAATGTTCATTTAGAGCCAATCGAAGAAGACGTAGAAACAGACATTAAAGTCAACGATAAAGTGGTAAAAATTAAACCTAAGAAACAATTAAGACCCCGTAGAACAGTCTTTACTAAAGCCAGACTTATTAGGGAAGAAGAAACATACGCCTATGTCAATACTAGCATGGTGTTTTATCCCTGCCAGAAGAAAAAGACGAATAGTGCGATTGTAAAGCTGCGTATAGTGGGAGTTGAAGACATGTTAGGCATTCATAGTGAGATTGGGGAAGTCTATTCTAGCTATTGCAACATAATAGTAAGTCCTTTGAACAAGGATGCCAGTGCTTTGCCACTCGACTATATTCAAAATACGAGTAGTGCCACGTCTATAGTCGTGTCGGGGGTTCTTAAGACAGAAGAAGGTGTTGTTTCTGACATAAGTCCTGGCTCAGGGTCGGTTATTGATAGGCTTTTGCCACCCTCGTCTAGTACATTTAGGGTCTTTGAGTCTAAGCGTGTGTTCAATTCCAACTCGCCCAATTTCAATGAAGAGTTTGTGTTCTTTAGCAGGGATCTATCGGTTGACGTTGTGTCTGTTTGTGTGATGAACGATAAGAATAATGAAGTTGTGGGCCGAGTAAGTGTGGCCCTAAACGACGTAGTTGATGGTAAATCATTTAAATACAAACTAAAGGATGCACGAAGCGGAAGAATGGAACTTAAATGGGCCCTGGACTACATTGATCTTAAGGAGACAGAAGAAGAGATGCTGAACTTCGTGTCTATTCAGAAGATTACAATAGAATCCGTCTCAGAAAACGGTGTATTTTATGGTGTAGTTGAGACCAATACGGATATATTTAGCATGGAACCTTTCACTTCCTCCCTTCCCATACGTAAAAGTATGTATGTCCCAGTCCATTCTAACGACACACTCGTTTTTAGATTGTTTAAAGAAACTGTTAATGGCGATATCTTTATTGGAGAGGAGGAGATTTTGATTAACAATACAGAAAATCCTAAGAAAACTGCTTTGATTCTGAATGAATCTATTTCGGTTACTCTTAGGATAGAGGGGGAGGCACTTGAGGTGTATACCGGGGAGCCTGCACAAAGGGATACGCTTAAGGTAGTTCAAATTAAATTTGGTAAGTTTTATGGCCTGCACGAAGAAGTGTTCGTTGAATTCCAAAGCAACGGAGAAGTCGTAAAGGCTGCACCTTTTAGTAGGGACAAGTACATTTCGGGCGTGTTTACTATTTTGTGTGGGTCCGAAGAGTTGACAGCCTTGGTTAAGAATGGAGATCAAGGGGAGAATCGAGTATTAGGCGCCTGTAAAATACCCAAAAGGTACGTTGACGAGAAAGTAGTTCTTAACAATGTGGGACTGGCTGTTGATCTAAAAGTCGCAATCCAAAGCTGCAATTACCGCCCGCCCAGTACGCTTAAGAAAGGCTATCTTGAAGTTTACATTAAAAGTGCTAAGAATATTCGAACTAATGAAAAGGGAAAGGTTGATGGTTATATTAAGATCCTAATTAATGATAACAAAGTCTACAGAACCAAGACAGTTTTAAATACCTCCGATCCGTTGTTTAACGAGTCTTTTGTAATGCAGATTAGTAAGTTTAAGGACATTTTTACACTCCAAGTTTATGATCAGGCCTCTAGCTCTAAAAATGCTCTTGTCTGTTTCGTTGAGTTTCCCTTGCACAATATAGCAGAGGGATTTAGTGAACATGAATTCAAACTAACGGACGCCAAAACCTTCAAACAAGATGGGTCTACAATAAGAATTGGGTTTAATTTCTGCAAGGATGCGACGACTCTTAATATTAAGAAGCGGAATATTCTTGGGGATTTCTTTGGGTTTTGAAGAGGCTGTGTCTGGGTGCTTGTGTTGTTGGTGGTAACTTGCAGGCAATAATGACAATTAAAATGGTTTTATAAGATACTGTTTAGATATGTTGAATTTTGTATCTATCTTTGATCAGATTTTTTGTATAAAATCTATTTACGTAACCATGAAGTATGTTTAATTTATTATTTTAGTTGTACTTGACGTAGCTTTTGTATCATAAACTGTGAGAAAATCTGAAATTTTTAAGAATAAAAAGGATCATGGTTGTGTAGGAGTCTTTTACAAGTACTTTTGTATGCCTACCTTAAACACAAAATTAACGATTGCGTGACTTCAGCTATAATATAACAAATGTTCAAATATATTTTGGCATATTAGGCCATCTTGAGATATTTATCCATACATGAGAATAATAGATAAATTATTTTTGATTTGTGAGATTGTGTTTTATATATTAGACTTGCAGTATCTGGTTGTATAATGAAATCTATTACATTTTATCTAAATTATTTTGTGTATAGCGGCCTCAAGTCAAGGGTGTTACTTAGACCCAAGGCATTGTTGGTGGATGACAGTTTGATTAAATTGAATATCTTTGAATGTTTGTTTAATCAAGGTTTCCTATACTGCATCCTTTCATCCTGTTAGAGTGCCCTTTGAGAGTCCTAATAATATCTTCTCCTTGTATATCATTCCTTTGGATATTATTTATATGATTATAGACAATTGGATAGCATTAATTCCTCAAATATGTCTCATTATACACTATTATTATCTCATAAGCGATCAAACCATTATAATCGATAACACCATAAGAACACAGTGACTTCTTTGATGAATTTTTGAGTAACAAAAATTAAAGCCTGAAATATATCAAATTTGTTTGTTCTTGTTTGATTAGAAATAAATAAACTATTGAAATTTAGATCTGTATACTCTCTATTATTTATCGAAAATCTTGTTTTTTTATGTAGTTCTCTCGAAACCATTCTCCTTAAACAGTATATAATCGTATTAGTATACTACTCAATATCCAGGTTATACTTTTTTAATATTTAAATTTGATCATTAATTTAATTTTAATTTAACTATAAACGGAAATAAATTGAACGGTGGACCAATTTTAAAAGCTTAAATACCCCCGAAATTTTACATTTATGTTTATTACTTTGGCTCTCTTTTATTTTATTCTAGCAGAGGATACAACCGCACCTTTGAATGTGCTTTTAGTCCAGGGAGACCCAGTTAAACTCAGACTCAATGATCTCAACACAGAATTGAAATTTAGTCCCGGCCCTGGCAATACCGTTTCCTATGAGATGGTGTCAGAGCATGGACATAGTACTGGAACTGCCGTTTACTCTCCGATGCATTCTCCCGAGGGACACAGTCTCTATGCCTACAAGCCTACTATGAACGAAGTGTTAAATTATCCGGCCCAGGATCAGGGCTGGCATGAGTATGCTCATTCACCGGACTACCACCACCACGACTACGTGCATCCACATGACCACTATCATGACTATACCGTTCCACAGGCCACCTATCAGTCTTGGACCCCTCCTACTGTTCATTACGTACCCCCTGTTCCTGTTCAGAATGGTCAGCCCCCTGTCTTTGTTCCCGCACATCATAATCACGACCCTGCGTATGTCGCACCCGTTGCTTATCTACCGGAAGATCAAGCTCATAATCAGCAACCAACAGCATTAAGCGCCCTAGAAACAACAGAAGGAGAGAAAAAAGGCAGCAAATCGAAGGGAAAAGATGGTGAAGAAAAGAAAAAGTCAAAATCGAAGGACAAAAATGGATCATCATCTCAGAATGGAGAACGAAGGAATACTAAAAAGAATGGTGCAAGCCTTTACGTTATAGGCTCGACAGCATTTATCTCAAGTTTATTAATTCTATTGATATGATTAAATGT
>UCOL01005146.1:0-12490 GCA_900474335.1 Ormyrus nitidulus | reverse complement strand
CCTTAATATACTTTTGACTGAGACATTTAAGATACCCAATGAATCTTTTATTGCAACCCAATACGACGCCTCTCTCTTTCCTACTATAAAATTTTCTAATGGGAAAAAGTTTGATAGAGTCTTGTGTGACGTTCCCTGTTCCAGTGATGGGACTATTCGCAAGAATCCGGCTTTACTAAAAGATTGGACTAAAAGGAAAGGTGAGGGTCTTTTTGATTTACAATACAGAATTCTTAAGAGATCAATCGACCTTGTTGAGGACAATGGTATCATTGTGTACAGTACTTGTTCTTTGAATCCCTTAGAAAACGAATGTGTAGTGCAGAATATTGTAATGAACGAAGGACTTGAAGTGGTTGATCCCTTCACATTTGTTGGTGAGCGTGAAGATCTTAAAAGTTTTCTAAAGAGACGAGGCCTTACTAGTTGGAATATTACGGATTATAAACACAAATATTTGTCTGTTATGCCCGTTAAAGACGACATAGGCTTGGATAAATGCATTAGAATATATCCATTTGATAATAATACGGGTGGTTTTTTTATAGCGCTACTACGTAAAAGATCCAAATTACAATTGGATAAACCGGTTAGGAAGAACGAAAGTAAAAGATCTGCTTACAAAGAAGTCCCTTTGGAAGAAAAGACAAGCATTTTAGCCAACTATAAGTTAAGAACAGATATCAATTTAGTTAGAAGAATAGAGGCAAACAACATTTTGTATAGAATTTCGGACGAAGTGAAATACATTTTATTCAACAATAAGTTAAAAGTCGTCTATGCGGGTTACAAATACTTTGAAAAGTGCAACATTAATGAGACTGGCTTTAGAATAAAAAACGTATAGTATGACAAAGACTTAGAGGTTGATTTGGAGTTTAAGGCATGTGAAATTAGAAAGGCAATCGTGGACAAGGTCCTTGATTATGAATATACAAAGAAATCAGTTATTATAAAATTGACTGATCTTAATGTTTGTGTCTCTGGCTGGTCAACTGGTAAGAAAATTATGCTCTATGTTTGCAATAACCTACAAAAGGCTCTTCTCGATTTCTTAAATTGAATAAAAAATACATCTTTAATAAGACTAAGCTTTGTTAGTGTTAATGCAGAGGATAAATCATCATGTCAATACATACAGTAAGGTACAAATCGAATGTTTTATAGTGTTTTTTTACACAAAAATTGAACTTATGATGTCGGTTTACAACTAAATCATTGTGTATGCGAAGTTGAATATACACTATCTATACAATTAAATGCAATATGCTATTGATCAGCGATTATAAACCAACTTAACTGTTTAAATAGTCATGTAGAAATGCCTTGTGGCTTATACGGTTAACGATCTTCAATCTTAATGTTTAGTTATATCTCTCAACAGGTCTTAAATTTGATACTTTACGATATAGCAAACCCTTTTGCATTACATTTGTTTATAGATATTAAACTATTAATTAAAACACTCACGTAATCTAGACTGCTGTCTTTGGCGTGTGCGCTTAAGTTGTACAATTAAAGCCAACAAAAAAAAGGAACTCTGTCTTTGTTGACAATATCTTTATAGAGCCCTTACATATACTTTGATGTACCATAGGGCTTCGTTCTAACAAATAGTTAAGATAATACCTTATGATCCTAACTGTACAACCTGTTTGATTAATGCTACTAGTATATAATTATCGAGGGGATTAATCGGCATATGATGCCCTAGCGTAGATAATGGAATGTAAACGTGTTTAACATGAAATCGAATGTACTTTACAAAGTTTTAAACATATGAAAGTTTTATTTAGATATTGATTGTGTAATCTGCGTTAAAATAGAGATTAATATCAGTGTACCTTGTGCCAATAGCTTTAGCGTATATCCAGAAAATCCACCTGTCTTTAAAGCGGACCCGTAAAAATCAGCAAAATCATATTTAAGTTCAAATAGCACATCAATGCCGATGAGAAAGAAGGCCGACCCTACAACAGCATAGAAACCTGCTATTATTATGTTTTTAGCAAACGATGCAATCTTATAGGCAATCAATACAATGATAATCATTACAATGTATAGAGCTCCGTGTGGTATACTATGTAGATAAACACTTTTTATAGAGTCATAAGCCTTGTATAGTAAATAGGAAATATATATTATGATACTAATGTCTATAGCTTTCATAATAAAGTAAGAAAGGACCAGAATTATAATAATGGGTATATATGGATGTTCATTCATGAATTGACAGGCTTTAAGAATGTAAGTGTATACCTTGGATTTTACTTGATTCACCAATTCACAATCATGCTTCAAGTCTAAGAGACTTAGTTCTAATTTTACTGTTTGATTTCTTATAATTGACGCAAACACAACTGAAAGAATAATTGTAAGTGAAATGATCTTGCGTCTAATTCCAACAAACATGATGATAAGTGAAAATATAACGCATGACCAGGCAGTAAACTTGCTTTCAGAGATCATGTCTTGATATCCATTCACTATATATTCTTGCATAAGATCACAACATTTGGATGGGTTCATCATTGGGCTATCCTTCTTTAAATTTTAAATAGATAAATTAGACCAATATGTGAATTTTTACGAGACTTGCAAAAGCAACAGTGATAAATTAAGACGGTTTTGGAATGTATCCGATATTTACACGTTTACATATTACCACTAATTGCTGTAGTAAGTGTTAAGTTGCATTGAATATTTTTAAAAAAATATCAATTTAAATTGTTGTGTTTTTATGTAAACAATCATTTTTTTGTTGACATAAACAAAAAGTGATCATTTCTTAATGTACAACAAATAAATGTTATATCAGTTACATACAAGATTTCTTATATAGTGAATAAATAGGAAAATTCAGAATCAAAGCTACTAAAAGTGATAAGTAGTTAAATGGAATTCTAGATTTTGTGTAGTAAAGAAACATTTTTTTTAAGATCAGTTTTGCGCTGAAGGTTGCAAAAGACGAGATGCATTTGTTTTTAAGTATATGTGATGGACTAAATCAGACAAATAAAGACTATCTCTAATAAGATGTATTACATGCAATATTTTCCTCATCAGATCTACTAGACACGGCATGGCGATTTTACGATAAATTACGAGACGATCATCTTTACTAGTGCAATTGATGTACAGTGATTTACAATTTGATGTTAAAATCTAACCGTGAATGGCTGTATATGAGGCTGGTTCGTTCAAAATTGTTCCTGTGCAAAATAGTAAGTTTTTAGATTGACATTAGAAACAAAAAAGCCTTTTCTTATAACAACATCCATATAACATTTAGAGTAAAACATAAATAACGTCAAAATAATTTACAATTTTTGTGAAGAGCGACGATTTCTAAAAATATAAAAAAAATCAGCTGGCTGTTATACTTACAGGAAAACGCAGCCATGTAATGCACCTGTAATAAAAAGGGAAAGATGTTCTTATTGCCTTTTTCATACCAAGAATCAATCAACTGGTCTTTGTATTTAGCATTAAATATCAACCCTTCCTTATATGATGTTTGATATAAAAAAGCTTAACATGAGCACTTTAATGGTTCAACTTATTATACTGAACGCAAAATTACATACAAATACGTCCCTTTATCATTATTTAGTACTCTTTTATACGCCAATTTTAACTTTATCGTTTAACTTGTTTATTATTTAAAATACACCTTTCTAACCTGCACCAACATTGAGACTATGACTAATATGACCTGTGCTAGTAGTCCGGGAATATAATGTGAGGCGTCTGTCATCCGGAGCATTTCCCCGTAAGCATTAGCATAATCGAATTTGGTTTTCAATAGAACATCTACTCCTACAAGAAAGAAAGTAGATCCAACTATAGCATAAAAGGCTGACACAAGCAAGGGCTTCAGGTATGAGGCTATTTTGTAACTTATTAAGACAATCAGGATCATTATGAGATAAATAGAACCAAAGGAATAACTATTTGAATACACGGACTTAAGAGAGTCATAAACTTGTGTGAGAAGGTAGCACAAATAAACAGTTAAAGAAATATCCAACGCCTTGATTATAAGATGTGAAAGAATAAGAAATAGAACAATCAGTAGGTAGGGGTGGTTATTTATGAACTTACAAATTCCAATGAAATAATTGTAAATCATCGAAGCCTCGTTTGCAAACAATTCTTCCCTATTTGAACTGTTAGCGGTAACCTTGGTTGTTTGGGTTTTTAGAAGTATTGTGGCTACCATTGAAAGAATGATCGTTAATGAAATGACTCGGTTTTTTACGCCTACGAACATGACATAGCAGGATAGTATAAGACAAACCCAAACCTGTATTATACTTTCTTCTAACATTGATTTACAGCCAAGTATTACATATTCATGAATAAACTCTTGATATTTGCCACCAATTAAAGACATAAGGATTATTAAGGGATGGTTATTAAATGTTGATTAATTTTGATTGAAAGATGAGTGTCAATGGTCTGAGTGTATGGATTAGATAATAGGATGTTTCTAACTTCTTCGAATACGAACAGCTTGTAGGTGTTAGCAATAAAAATTACCAGATTTCTTCTGCGATATTTCTTACATCACTAATTAATAAAATCTTAAAAAAGATAAAGTAATTTTTGAATAATGCAAATATTCGTATGTCCTTCATTGATTTTTGTACACTTAAATGCCATTGCATAAAAGTATAAACGGCAAAATCTTACCTAATTTGTGACACATCAAACATTTCATGGTACATTAAAAATAAAAGTATCTAAAAAGGAGTGACTATAAGAATTACATAACTTTATATAAATAAATGTAACTTTTTATCATAAGAATATGCTTTTGGTTCCTTTTTACGTTCTCTTCATATATTTTGTGTTCCTTTAGCTTTTCATATGTACGCAATGGATTATTTTACAGAATCTAAATCAAAATTAAGTATATAATTGCTTTTTGTAATCATTTATATACCAATATACAATCTTGATATGCATACATTCCCTGTCCTACTACTACCAACTAAACTCTTCCTCCACATTTTGGCTTTTCAAATTATTTAAATCCCATTATGAGAAACGATGATAACGTTAAATTTATCAAAGAAATGTTTCCAGAAATCGATGAGAAAATAATAAAGAGATTGTTAGAGGCGACTGGAAACAACATAGACCTAGTATCCACCAAGATTCTTGATGGAACATATAAAGGAATACATTTTAATATAAGAGATCTTTATTACAGTCCCGTCAAACAGCCACAGTTCAAGAAAGATCTTTATTTTCCGGAAGTTGTAAACGACTTGAGCTCCATTAAAGAAGAAGTTGATGTTGAAGCTAATCGAAAAGAGATAAAAAGACTGAGACAAAACATAAAACTAATGAATCTAAAGACACTATGCCATAAAAATAGACTGACTAAAGAGTATTTAAGAGAGCAGAAAGAACAAATAAAAGAAGACATTGACAATATCAACAGGGAAACTACTCTTTGCATTATAAAAAAGTCTCTACAAAACCCACAAGTACTAGACCTTCATGGCTTGTATACTTTAGATGCCCTTAAGTTTGTAGATGATTATATTACGACTAATAAACCAAAGTCTATGCGTTTAGTGACCGGTTCGGAAGAGAGCAGCCGATCTCTAAGACCATCGCTTTTAAAGTACTTGAAAGACAAAGGCTACGCGATAGAGAATGAAGGACCGTGTATAGTAGCCAAGAGAAAGTAATGTAGACCAAAAAAATAATAACATAAGTATTTTAATATCAATTTACTTACTTGGAGCCTTGCCTTGGTTCTTAGACAATGCAGAGTGAATCTCACGGAGTGCTAGCTTCTTCAGCTCTCCCTTTAACATAATCTCAAAGGCGGCAATTATCTCATCAGCACCAATAGTTTGCTTGTTTACTTTTGATGCAAACTCTCCAGCTACTTCACCAGCTGTCTCGATTATGTCGTATGTTATAGCACAAAAGATTGAAATGGCTTGAGAAGTGAGGAAGACGTGGTGCTCAGGGTTGATTTCTCTTGCAATCCTTTTCATGGCTGACTTGAACTGAAGACCAGTTGTGATAGCAGATGTCTTCTTCTTCTTTTTCTTACCTTGTGATCCATCTGTACCTTGTAGTGGGGTATTAACCGGGGCCTTGCCTGTGTTTGACTTTGGTGCTTTACTCATTAGGGGGTGTCGATTTTTGGCTATTTATTGTTTTTGGAGGGAAACATTTAAAAAGGAGGGAAAGTTGGTGTCTTTAAAGGTGTTTTGATGGAGGTAAATGTAAGGGAAGAAATACGTTTAGTTTTCTTCTAGTAAAAGTTATTAGTTTTAAATGATTTGAACCTGTTGATTTCTTTTTTCAAAGACTTTAAAGCAGTTAAAAATATAATAAAGGCATTGGGGTCTTGCGTGTATTTTAACATTAACATTAGACAAGGGTCTTTTAATAGATATTTCTTGGTATAATTGTTACTAACACTCTTTATAAACTATAAACTAACTCCAAACAATCTTTAAAAACCCTTTTCTCTCTAAAAACAAACAATAATTTTTATTTTACCCTTCAATGGAAAACTATCTTAAAAGCTCCAATGAGACTAGAGTCCTTGAACAAAAGGTGTATGAGCTAGACGTACAAAGATATAAGCTTATTATAAGGGGATACAAAGATAAACTAAAAGATGCTAATGAAATACATTTACAAGAGATTGAGGACATTAAAACAAGGGCTGGTGAGGAAATAGAAGATTTAGAGGGGAGGCTAAAGGAAATTGAAGATAAACACGCCGATGAGTTGCTCAAGATAGAAAAAGCCAATAAAAAGACAGTGGAGGAGCTAGAGAATGACTTCAAGATACGGGAGGAAAGACTAAAGAGTGAGATTGAAGACTTAAAGAAAGAGCAAGAGAGGGGAAAAGGCAGTCTTAAGTACAAAAAGGAATGTAAAACTCTAAAGGAAGAAGTTAAAGAACTAAAAAGATTGTTGAAGAATACAAATAATAATCAAACCGGAAGCTTACAGTTAGAATTAGATGATCTTAGAGAAAAAAGCAAGGAGATTCCCCACTTACATAAGGAAATACAAAACCTAAAAGATAAATTGGAAGCAAGCAAGTTGGCACCTTCCGATAATCTTGCAATAGAAAATAAAATATTGCAAGAGAAGATTCAATCCTTAAACGACAAGAATAAAGATTTAGAAAAGGAATTAAAGGAGTTGAAAGGGTCTATTAAGAAGAAGGAAGAGGGTTGGTTTAAGACTATAGTGGAACAAAATGATAAACTCTTTAAGACTCTGTATAAAGACAGTGACATTTTAAGTTCCTTAGTCGAAGGTTTAAATATGCTCAAGAGGAGTGTAGAAGGTCTAAGGGGTGAAGACACTAATACGATAATCGAAAGGTTTAAAAAAGAATGTAAAGCATTAATAGAAGAAACCTTAACAGGCAAAAACGACATTAAAGACAAAACTATAAGCACTTTGAAGGCTGCAAACGAACTAAAGTCTAAAATAATAAAAAAACAAAGTGAGAAGATTTCTAAAAAGAAACCAAAAGACTTAAGTTCGGATGAAGAACTCATAAAACCGGAAGAGGAAAATCATTCAATCGTGTTTGGAATTGAAAATCTCACAAATAAAAAACCTCCGGCTGTAAAAGAAAATAATTTGATCGGTAAAGATCAAACTTGTAAGAAAACAAAGACAAATTCCTTTGATGAGGCTGTTATGACCTCAGTAAAAAATAAAAAGCCGGTGCCCGTTGTAAAGAAACCAAATCTCCCTAAAGATGCCCAAAAGTTAAACAATGCTTCTTTCTTTGCCAATATAACTTTTACGGATTCGAGTCCTGTCATAAAAAAAGATGGTAATAAAAGGAAATAGAAAAGCCTGATCAACATTTTGGATGGAATAAATTATTATAATTATTTGTGATAGTTGCATAAAAGCTGCTTGACTTTAATGCACTTTTGATTTTTAAATTGTAAAAAATCGTAAATTATTTTGTGATCATCATAAACAGAGAGTAAAAGGCAGGACTTACTTCTAAATTCTAGCCTTAAGCATTTCTTACAATACAAACATTAAAAGGTTGTCTTTCACAAATAAAAACACCAAAAATAAAAATAAATTTATTATTCTTCATTGTCTGTTTTGTTTTCTTTTACAGACTCGTTGTACTTCTTAGCTTTCTCAACGTATTGCTGCTTAGTCTTATCATCAATATCCTTCCAGTTCTTTACAATAATGGCTGTTATGTCCTTCATTTCTAGGTCTTTATTGGCTTTTGATATTTCTCCGTATTGCTCCTTGTAATAAACATTGTAAGCAGACTGCTTCTTTGTTTTCTTTTCTTGCACAAACCCCAAGGACTTAAGTTGCTCTTGGTACTTCTTGTAATCAGCTGTTTGCTTGTATTCTTCTAGCTTCCTCTCATAGTCTTCCCTATCATTATTGTACTTCTCCTTGATCACATCCTTCTCTTTTTCTGGTAGATTATTCCACATTTCGGACAGCATCTTTCCCTGTTGTCCCACTGGTAGTACGTTAATCTTAGGATCTTCGGCCCTTTTAGCTGCCCCGAATCTAAGATAGGGGGTTAGTGGGGGTTTTGGTGCATTTACGTCCTTGGGTTTTCTGGCTGTAGCTTTCTTTTTCGTAGTTTTGGCATTTGAAGCTGCACGCATAAAGGGTCAAAAAAATATTTACAAAAGCACTTGAGGGAGGGACTGGGCTGGCTAAAGGGGAAGTGGGGAAAGATTGGTTAGAATAAAAGCAATTAATAGAGCAACAACCCATAAAAACTAAGACCATGTCTAATCCATCATTGGCAAAATTCTTTGTAAATAAAATAACCCTATGGAATATCTTAATAAGGAAAGACGTAGAATAAATCAAGTTATAGAGCTTCTAAACGAAAACGGGTTTAATATACCACTCATAATATCATATAGAGACTTTATTAGCCATAGACTACCAAAACTTAAAAATAGAAATAGAAAGTATATACGGTTGGATTCGCGAATAAATGCGGTTGTGGGAGAAGATCTTAAGACACTCAAAAGGGAATATTTATACTTAATAAACGAACATGTTCGTAATCTCGTTAACAATATTGACAATCAAAAGGCTGGGGAATTGGTCATCAAAGAGGAAGCAAAGGCTCTTGTCAATTCTGGGTGCTTTATCTACAATGGTTTTGTTTCTTACATAAACAAGAGAGTCTTTGAAATTGACATGAACGACTCTTTAGAGGTCATTATGTATAGATTGATGTTTGAGTGGTATGATTTATCTGAAGAGAAAAGGAGGATTTACAGAAAACTGGCAAAGATCAAAATGAAAACATACGAAAACTACTATTGTCGTTTAAAAAATGAACCCAAAATTGACCTACAAGTAGAAGATTTTGTGGATGAGATGGATGAATAAACGGATATCTATAGAGATTTATTCTAAGAATAGAAACCCGTCATATTAAATTGTCTATTTTTTTTTACATTTGTTATCTTTCCTCTTACCTTATTCGTTTAAGTCTTTCTTAAACTCATTTAATTCATTACTTAGGACGCATAGCTCAACGGTAGAGCGTCGGTCTACGGAACCGAAGGCTGGGGGTTCGAATCCCCTTGTGTTCGTTTTTTATTGTTTAAATCTAATCTGATTGTATTTTCCTCTTAAAGTTGTAACATATTATACCAAAAATGCTTATTGTCAAACCAAAATAGTTGACCATTGATAGATGAATCTCTTTTCTATAGATTGAAATAAATATTATAACTAACTCTCTTACTATGCTTGATACACTAAGAAAGACAACACTAGTCTCAGAGACCAACGCAAACTCAGAGCAAATAAGAGTAAAAGATAGAATTCCGCTCAATAGAATCATTGAAAGATTAATACAAGCAGATCTTGTTGTATTAAAAAACTCCGAGTTGATTATTTCATAGAAACCTTCAATTTGAGAGGATATAATCATTAATATACAGGCAATAGGCAGACACAAATCTCTAATAGTAGAAAATAAGCCCCCTTGTACTACTTTCCGTTTCTCTAAAAGATACTGAATGAATGCCCAGCGAAAGCCTGCCATAAAAGAAGCCGCCGAAATAATCCCAAAACCAGTTGCGTCAAAAGACGTACTCTTCATAGATGTAAGAAATACACCAGCGCCAATGGTGAAAATAATAAGAAAGAACAAGATGGACGGCTTTTCTATGCCAAATACAAACCCGGAAAGAAGTATAAAAACGGGGGCTGATGATTTAACCATTGTGTAGAAAGCCAATGACACTGTTCGCAAAGAGTACGAGCTAAGGCCTATATCTATGGCCCCAGTAATAGCGCAGGGTATTGTCGTATTTAGATGCCTTGACCCTTTTGTTTCTTCTCTTCTAAACTTCAATATAAACGAAGCTATAAAGAAATGCACTAAATTCTGCAAAGATGTTTTTAAAAGGGGAAATCTGAAGTTATAAGCGTTCTTTGATAAAAAATATGTTGTGAAGAATCCTAAGCATAGTGATGTTAAATAGTAAGTCAGTATAAGCAAAACTATTTTTAGTGTATTTCCCATTGTTTTTTGTTTAAGTTTTATTTTGGTTCTTTTTATGTTTCAAGTTTTTGTGCATTGACAAACAAATAACAATCGACATTGACTCAAGATCTTGTAGATTAAATTTATGAACCAATCATTTACTCCATTGGCCTATATATTCTAAAATTAAAATACCCCTCACTCTCAAGCCAATCGGCTTTGATCAAGTGTAGTATCTGTTCTTGCCAGTTTAACACCTGGCATATCTGTAAGGATGTTTATTCTTTGGAAAAGGGGATGTTTACAGTGGATGCACTTGTGTGATTGCTGTGAAGGGTTGTCCCTAGCTGTAAAGCTTTTTATTATAATTTTTTAAATCCCTTATGAAGTACTGTGAGATTATTATTGGTCCTCCGGGGAGTGGTAAGTCAACATACGTTGATAAGAAAATGGACTTTATTAAAGACAGAAATCCTTATGTCATCAATTTGGATCCCGGAAATATCAATACGAGTCACTATGACTATTCAATTACAGAAAAATACACTGTAAAAGATTACCAAAAGGACCATAACAAAGGGCCAAATGCGTCTACAAAGGATGTTCTTACTGACTTTGTAAGCGATCTTAATGCCTTTTATTATGAAAAACTAGCTAACAATGAGTGTTATCTTCTTATAGACCTACCCGGACAAGTCGAGTTTTTTATAAATGGTGATTCCTTGCAACGCCTTTTAGGACTTTTTAGCTCTAAAGGGTATTCGGTTGTTGTGGTTTGTCTAATTGATCTTGTTTTCTTTAACCATTCTCCAATGTCCTCTTATCTTTTTACATATATTTGTGTGTCACTCATTGAAGTTCCTCATGTTTGTGTAATTTCGAAGTGTGACAACTTCCATAAAATCAACTTTCAACATGATTTAGAAAAGATCGCTAATCTTGAAATACTAAGAGATGACCAAAATGACGCTTTTGAAGGGTTTAGATCTATGAAAGGGAAACAGTTTAGTAAGTCATTAGTAAGTTTTTTAGTTGATAATCCTCTTTTTGGCTTTAAGATTTTAGATTATGATGAACTTAACACTGTAAAATTATTACAGCTAGCTTTAGACCAAAGCAGTGGATGGTTCTTTGATGAGGATGTTACCAATGAAAAAGACTATGAGAATATTAGACCTGAAATTGTTTTTGATAAATATAAATAAATTTTGATAAGATTGATATCTTTAAGGGGCTTAACTCCACATTTCACGACCCAGTTAAATATTAATAGGAGATTAAAGTACTTTATTGGTTAGATGAAACATAAATTAGAAAACGTACTCTCGTTATGGGGTTATCATACTATAGTAAAGCGGATGAAGATATAAAGTGCAAGATTTGTTTCCTCTATGAAAATCCAGTTTCAGATATCAATGATCTTATCTCTCCTTGCAAATGCAAAGGGACAATGAAATTTGTACACAAAAGTTGTTTAAAAATGTGGAGATTTAGAGGAAAATCATTTGAAGATACCAAAAAATGTTCACAATGTGGGTATCAATATATGATAAATGGAGAGATTATACCCGGAACACTAGTAATTCTCTCTTTAACCTGTGTTTTTTGTGTGTTTTTATACCATGTCTGTAAGGCCATAGTGGAGCTTACATTTGAAATAGGAATGGTTGTATTGAGGGACCGGCTTGTAAAAATGCCTAGAAATGTCTTTAATAATCGCCAGCTTATGAGTTTTCCACACGATACCGCTTACAACTGTTTGTATAGGGCGATTGGTTTTATGGAGGTAGACATGAACTACGTTTATTCGTTCGTATTCGTTGTTCTGTATATGATAACAACATATCAGAATTTCTTTTCTATATTTAATTATGTTTTTACTTTTTGGAGGTTGCTACAATTTAATTTCCTTATAGATCGAATCCTGTTCATAACAGTGTCAGTTTATTACATTTGGCGCCTCGTCAAAATGTTTAA
>UCOL01005145.1:0-12488 GCA_900474335.1 Ormyrus nitidulus | reverse complement strand
GCCCCCCCCCCCCCCCCCGCCCAGTTATATGGTACAATAATTTCGGCCGGTGGGGTTATACGCGTTCGCGCGCGGCTAAAACCGTTTGAATAACACGACTAATCTGCCATATTTCACGCATTTATGCGCATAAACAGAGACGTTAACCACTCGCTCGCGCGTAATGCGCTGAATTATTATGTCGTGCGCGCGCGGCCCGTTCCACAGTTGGCCTTTGATACAGGCCTCCTGGCGAGCCGCATCGCGCCGGACCGATCGTAATTTGAAGAATGTCCGATTGGGGCCAGGAGGAGGAATAGCCGGCCTTTCAATAAGGATGCGCCGCCGCCGCCGCCGCAAAGACTTTAATTACGTCGTTCAGCGGCTGCGGGAGACGATGCGGATTCGGGCTTTGTTAATTTCGGCGCGGACTTTATTTTTGGGATGATTAAAAGTGGATTTCGGTTGATCGATGATTAATTAGCGGAATTTATAATACTTGGCTGCTTTTGGAACGCACTTCATTTTATATACCTATGGTAATTATGGAGATTCGCAGTCTCGTTCGAAAGTTAAAAATTTTACATTTAAATAACGTATGATCAATTTAATCTTCAGAAAATTACGGGTTCGGATGAATATTTTTTAAATCAAAGTCATAAAAGACTTAAAAATGCCACTAATTTTTTAAAGGTTAAATGAAATCTTTTAAATCTTTTAAAATTTAAAACATTGATTAAGTTTTTACAGTATGGAACAAATAATTGATAAGCTTGTGAAATTTTCACATTTGAATATATAGTGTTTTTTTTTCATTTTTATACACAAATGTTTACAAAACAAAAGTTGCGTTGATCAAATGAATAATCAATCTCGACGTCATTACATTATTAAAAATTACGTCCATTTCAATCAATATACCGGCAGCGAACACCAAAATGCAATTTGAATCCGCCAAAATTTAATAAATCATGCACCTCTCCGCAGAAAATTTCCAAATATTTGCATACCCGCCGCTGAAATCAATAAAAGCTCCATCGTACTTACCTAAAGGATCGCTATCCCATCGATCAAACCTTAACCGTCCCGATAAGCCCTATAAAACCATGAGCACTTACCTGCTCGTCAGCGCTCACTTTTCCCTTCCCCATTTCCTCGGCGCCTCGAATCGATACATCGGACGCATGTCACCTTACACGCTCTTTTACCCGTCGACAGGCGAGTGGATGCTGATCTTCGTGCACTTCGCGCGCCGCTTCGGATACGGAGGCGAGAGGGCATCGTCGACGGCGTCGGCGCTCGGAGGCGCCTCGAACGCCTCCGACGACTCGATCTCCGAGGCGGCCTCGGGTCTGCTGTCGGATGTGCCATACCTCCGACACTTCACGCTCTCGTGGGCGTTCGCGGTGACCGTCTCCGGCAGCATCTACTTCAGCATCTGCGGCTTCCTTCACGTAAGCACTTTCCTCTGGGTTTATATGCCGCCTTGTTATACGCGCGGCTGTGTCTTCTTTTTTTTTTTCAGCGAGCTTTTTTTGCTTTTTATGCTTCGGCTGACTGTCTGCGCACTTTTTTTCTTCATCGCTTTTAGTGCCGCAATTATGAGAGAGAGAGGCCGAAGGTCATCCGCCGTTAAGGGCGCCGATGGAGGATGAATACGTCGTAAAAAGATAAGTTGTCAGCAGCGATTGACGATGGCATTATATGTCGGTATCTTCATTTTATTGTTTCAGATAGCGAAGAGTATTAGAAGAGGAATTTCATGTTTTAAAAGTCTCGCAAATTCTAGAAAATTAATCGCTTCCACCAATTCTAAAATTTACCCGCAAACATCAACCCAAAAACTACAGCTAAACCAGCTAGTAAATCGCGTCCACTGTGTCTCCCGTCATTAAAAGCATTTTAATCTCGAGCGTCTGCTCCGCGCGCGGCGCTCGTTTAGCCGTCGACGCGAGCTTTTCAAGTGTAACGCCAATTGAAAAGCTCGCTGCAGCTCCGCTGCTTTCGCCGATGCTCGGAAGCGCGCTCGTCGGGATCCGCTTGCGAGCACGAAACTCTCCCTGGCACACACCGTCCCTCGGCCCTCGACCGTGGAGCGCAGAGAGCGAATCGCTCCGCGAAAGAATTGCGATTCCGCGCAGCGGGATAAACGAGCAGCTGTTTACCCCGTCGTTTATTCGTCGCCCCGCGTTCTCTCCCCCCCGTGTTCCGAGCCTGTAATTACAGTCCGCCGAGCGAACTGACTCTCTGTGTACTCGACGAATGCTGCCTCTCTCCCCGGAAAATGAAGCCACGGCGGGCGCGGCGAGGAGTAACAAGCGCGGCGCGGGGGCAGAAAAAGAGAAAAAGTGGCGCGGCGGCCGATTGAGAGAGCCGCTCGCGATCGAGCAGTCGATGCGGTTTTACCTGTGTTTTTCGCCGTGTTTTTCCTTTTTTGCCCCTTGCTCTCTCCGCTTCTCGTGCGCGGCGCCCCGACGAGGGAGAGGAGCTCGAAATAGACTGTAAATCATTTTTACGAATACCGCTCGTTTCCATAACGAAATTCGGCCTTTATGGGGTTTTATTCGTGAGCGCGGACGGGCACGCGATGATCTATATACGGCCGGGGGCTGACTTTTTCTGTCCTGTCACGTAAGACGGCTCGCACGAGGAATTTCAATTTTAAATGCAGACAGCTCGCGAATCGAACTTGAGTAACTTCGTCTTTCGGATATTTATGTTCGCGGTCAAACGCCGGGATGTATGTGTGCTTTTATTTTTTTTTTTATTTATGCGCCTACAAGATTGGTAGCTTATCTCTTTGTTCAAGACTTCACTGAAACAAATAGCCGATATACTCGATGGCCGCGGACTGGCCATCAATGGAAAATGTGTAACGGCTTTCTCTCTTGTGCTTCTGACAAATGTCCGCATCTATTTAACGTTCGGTTAATTTATTACTTCGGTTGATTAATTTATTATTTGCTTAACAGTGGTACTTTTACGTGAAAAAACGCGATAAATCCGAGGAATGGAAGTGTCAACCCTACAAATGGCTGTCGCCCGAATTGGAACGGAAGGAGTTTCTTTTGGGAGTATTCAGTCTGTTCTGCACCAACACTTTGACGGCCGTTTTCGCCACTTACTTGCTGAACGGCGGTCCCAGCATGGTTTATTACGATTTTGGCGAATACACCTGGACTTGGTGGTTCTTGCAATGGCCAATTATGTATCTAATTTTGGTGAGTATTTTCGATATTTTATTATTGTGTAATTTTGATCAATGATGATTATTATATAATCGAGTACATTTGGAAGAGAAATTCATTACCCACAGAATGGGACTAACAACTCGAAGTCTGGACTCAGGTAGCAAGTTTTGTTAAATTGCAAAAATAAAAAAAAAACAGGCAGTTTTATTTTTATAGCGTTTCTCTGAAACGGAATTGGAGGGTTCTCGGAATATATTTTGATATACATTGAAATATTTCGAAAAACTTGATATTGAAGGTAAATACATGTGCAAACATATCGCAAATAATTGAAACTATTGAAAGAAACCATTTTTCCTGTACATTCTTTCTAAATTATCATTTCATTTTCATTCAAAATTTCTCTTATTCTTTTGATTTTTCCGAATGTCCTTATATCTACTACTTTAAAATTATAATTTTCCCACTGAAGCAATTGATTTTCTGTAAAAAAAATCTACTTATATATACATTCATTCATAAAAATGCCTATTGCAAAGCCACTTTTCATGCAAAAGCATGACTTTGCAAAACGATCACCATCGCAAAAACGAATTTCAAATTCGCTCGTCAGAGTCGGAAGTACACTCAACATTCATAAATTAGCTCTTCTCGGTGTATGTAATACTCGACATTAAAGCAAATCGGAGCGCCCTTCATCAGAGGGCGTTCGGAGACGGGGCCGACTTATTTTCCCCTACAAAAGCCAACGACGAGCTGCTCGAGTTATTGAAATATCTCTGGGGGGTGAAAGTGCGTGAGAAGCGAGCGGCTGCTGCAGGCTTTCCGCGCTGACGGCATTCCCTTTGAATCCGTCTGTGCGGCGGGGGAATTTTCCGCGTAAACTCCCCTCTCGCTCGTCTTGGCGCGTTCGTTCTTCCCCCGAACTGTTTCGCTTGCATTATTTCTGCGTAGCGATTGTTCGTCCTCCTTTTGTCGTCGAGCGCGATCGTCGCGTATAAATGCGCGTATGCAGAGAGGGGGGGCTTGATTTTTCTTTCGTCGGCGCGTATTTCATTTCACTTAAGAAGATTGTCGCAGATTTCGGAAGTTTTTCGAGTCCGCGAGTTTTATAGGAGTCGTGAATTTGTAATCGTTTCGCAGTTCTGAAGAGGAAACGTATATAGATGGAGTAAAAGGATGGCTTAAACCATTACTTAAGAACTAAGTAATACTGTGAATTCTGGTCTAAGATGCTTTGAACTTTCATTTCTGGAAGTCCCGAAAAAGCGGATTTCATAATCAAAAGCGCAAGTTGGGTATGTATAAAGTGGAAAGTTAAATTAATTTTTTTTGAAACTTTTTAGAATGGAATATTGCAGAGTTTTGCGCTTTGCAACTTTGAATGTCACATAAAAATTAAGTCGATCTGATAATTAAAAAAGTCGTGTCGAATTGACAATTAAATTGAAGCTGCAAAATGGAAAAATAACTTTTAAAAGTATAAATTATAGCTAATCTATAATCTTTAGAAAATTTAGTAAATCGTGCATTTTATTAGAAATGGTATGTATTTTCAATTAATATACTTTTTGTTAATGAATATAACTATCGCATTTATCGAATAAGATATTTGTAAGCATTTAGAATCTTCAAAAATAGAAAATTTCCAAGTAGATTTATTGATATTTGAGATTTCTGGTAAAAGGAAAGACAGTGAAATAAAGCAAAATTGGATGAAGTGTGTCAAGTTACCTCGAGAAATTTATAAATATGTCAAGCGTTCTCTTAAACTTTAACCTCTTACATAAATTCTCAACCTATCTTTAAATTCTCACCTACTTCTTGGATACCTTCTTGTTTCATCTTGTAATGGAACAAAATTTGATTCAGCAAATTAATCTTTCAGTTCCGATATTTATATTCTGACACACTTCAATTCCCAAAGAACGAGATTCAACTGCCACCTCGTAAAATTCTTCTCAATTACCCCCAAAGCTATTTTAACGCGGCATCAAAAAAAGAACAATCTGTAACGCAATAAAGCCATAAATCTTTCGTAAAAAAATCAAGTATCCCAGCAGAGTATCGGAGTCGCCGTCCGTAAAAAAAAAGAAAAAACCAGACTAAACTTTCGAGCGGCCGGTTAACTAGAAAATAACGTTCGCCGACAAATTTCGCCCTCTACATTTTTCATGAGCCCTTAAAATCGCTCCCCTCCCGGCGACGCTCGCTTTCATCCGCGAAGCGCGCGCGCGGTGGACCCTAAGAAAATATGATAAACTCGAGGTATTCAAATGCGGGCGGGGGGGGGGGGGGGCTGCGCTCGTTTTGAATTATTAAAGAGCCCCGGTGCATAATTCGGTAAAACATTCGAAAACTCGCTCTCTATACTCCCGCCGGAACTCGGAATGAACGTCCCCCCGTTTTGATAATCGATCCCGCTCTCTTTATTAGGCTCGGGAGCTGTATATTCGATTGTAGCGAGAGAGCATATATTTTCCCTGGCACTCGAGCGATTGGATTCGCAGCCGGGCGCGCGCCTTTTAACGATGCATGAACGATCCCGTTTGCTTTTTCGCGTCGAAACGTCGGGCGTCTTCCCGTCGGCCGCTTCATCCATCTGCTCTCGCTCCTGCAGCAGCTCTCCCTCTCTTTTTCGCCGTCGAGATTTCTAAGGCCGGTTACGTGAGTCGAGTGCAAAGTCTGCCTGTTTGGACGGCCCGCCAGCAGGCTTTCCTCTCGTTTTCTGGCTCTCCTTTATGCAGGTGCGCCAAGCCTTGAGCGCGCGCACGTACAGATACACGCGTTTCCGAAACGACTTTGCATACGGGCCGCTGCCGGGGCTCCGGGGCTCCGTCGTGTCAACGACGTCTTATCAAGGCGCCGTAATTGCCGAGTGGTACGTAGGCATTTGATCCTAAGAGGCTTCAATTCCTGTGTACACGCCCGAGTGCGAAGTGCATTATGGGCTTTGTGCGCGACCATTGATTAGCTTTCAATTATTTTTGCGGCTGCTTTGCCGGGAGTTAGGGCGCATTGATTTGCTTGTCAATCGTTGAACTGAAAACTGCTTGAAACTGCAAACTTATGGAAAGTAGCGTGGAAAAATTCGTTTCTCTATATTTTTACCTGAAATTTTAAAGCTGCAGTTTTATACAATTTTATATGCTTGCAATGTTGCTTTCATTTCTGCACTTGCTTAAATGTTAAAATTAACTTTATTGAAAATTTTATTAAATTGCATATCGATTATTGCAAACTTTAATTCGTCTGTTTGGTCCATAACAATTATGGTACGTTTGTTTTCCATGGAGTATACGTAAACCTGTAAAAAGTACATTCAATTAACTAAAGAACCATCGACTCCAAAACAATATCAGTAACATTAAATCGAGAGCGCACCGATGTTTCTACTTATTTTGTAACATGGATTGTTGTCGCGATGCTCATTGGATTTCAAAGATAATAAAACTTTTATTATTGGACTTATTTTGCAAACTAACTGTAATGTGTTTCGTGATTTATTAAATGAACCCTGGCAATCTGTAAATAGAGAGCATTTCAAATATTTGTAATGTTCTCGGTTGCGTCAATAATAATAACAAATGCGCAGAATCCAGACAGCAATGTAAACTTGGTAAATAAAAGATTGCAGATTCAAATATTGTTAAATTGATAATAATATTAATAAGAACCAGTTTTCATTCTTTTTATAAAGTAAAGAATTGAAAAAAGATACAATATTCCAATAGAAAGTACCTGCGCAAAAGAAAATTCAGGTCAATCTCAAAAATCCCAAGTCTCCCCATTTAGCACAACGAAGTGTCCCCTCAATATCTAGGCTTAATCGGGAAGAATTCACGGCAACCAGCCGTAGAGATTCAATACTTCGCTATCCTCCCCCTCGCTCCCGTCCCCCCGTACACGAGATTCAGAGGATCGGCGTACGCGCGAGGCTTGGACCGCGAATTCACCAAGTGAAATGGGCTCTCGCTCGGCGTACTTCATTTGCGTTTACAATTCCGACACGGCAGCAGCAGCGGGCGGCGGCGGCGGCGGCGGCGGCGGCCGCAGCGGCGCTAAAGCCCACGTGGATGTCGCGCGCGCGGCCGAAAGATACAAACTCTCGCTCGTTCGGGCGGTTTGACTCGTGTAAACAATACCGATTCGCCGAGCGAATATCTTGCGGGCCGCGAAGCTCGACGGTGCAAAATTTTTGTCGCGAGCGCGCCCCCAACGGTCCAGTTGCTGCTGCTGCTGCGACTCTTTTTGCGCGATGGGAAACGAGAAAAAAAACGGCGCCATCCGGCCTTTTACGAGCATACGTTCGGGGGGAGGAGGGAGGGGGAGGCTTTGATTGACTGGTTTGATTCTTTCCTCCGCTTTTTTTTTCATCCCGCTTTTTGTCGTTCTGTAACCGGGGAGGGAAAGCGGGACGAATTCTAGCGCTGACTTTTTACTGGGTTCCTATCTCTATTTTAAAGTCTTGTTTCGAGAACCTGTTGTGCAATAATTCTTTTGCGCTTCTAAATGTATCATTTTTTGCTCTCCGTGCGATACAAAAATATTTGTTCGGCCGGACGAAGAACAAAAGCTTCGCGTGCGCGCTTTGTTTTATTTAAAGGTATCTATCAATTTTATTTGGAGGACAACAAGTTATAAACGAACTCTTTGTTTGTAAGGATAACATTTTTTTGCGACGTCGCAACCCTTTGCCTCGGAAACACTGTAGCCTTTTTATTTTCGGGGAACGCCGAATGCGCGGGAAGGGGATTATTAGATTTCCTTGCGTTCCTTTCTTGCGAAAAGAACTATTGGAATATAGTTCGCGCGAGGATTTAATGTACGCATTGCCGTTTTTGTTAATTTCGCAATTTTACAATTACGAGTCCTTCGCCATTTTTAGTCATTAACCTACTTTTGTACCGAACAATAGAGGACGCAAAAATATATAGCCAGAAGCCAAAAGCAATGCGCGGCAACTCGTCCGATACTAATTATTTTTCATTTACTGACCGGTTTATTAGTACCCTCGCTAAAGCCGAGCGAAAAAGGAGCAATTCCGCGTCCCGAATATTAACATTCGAGCCCCCAAATTAAAACTCTCCATTTCTCGACGATTCGCGGCGCGTATTTAGTTTGCCGCTACATTACATCCCTTTCGAGCGGCTTGAAGCTCGCCTTCCGAAATTCTTTGCTCGCGCGAAAAAACAGAGAGAGAGTCGCGACCTCGTTAAACCTCCGTGGGAGCAGTGCGCGACAACAATCAAACGTATACGTATATACTTAAGGCCTAAGGCCTTTGAATTCATTCGCGTCTAGTGGGCGGCCGCGGCCGCGAGAAAAATAAACAACGGGGCCCTCCTCTCGGCCTCTTTCTCTATCTCCTCCTTCGCCCGTCAGGCGACTCTCGGCGCGCTCGCTTCACGCACTCCTGACTCTCGGGCCGCCGAACGTTCAAAGGCTCGCGAAATAATGCGCGAGTCGGGTGTGGGTGTACTCGCGCGCTATATTCGCAAAGAGTCGAGCGAACCGTGTCGGAAGAGGGAGGCATACGCGCGCTTAGCCTATCTTTCTCTTTGGCTATATATACGTGTGGGTTCCCTGGTATTAATTACTGGGCTGTTCTCCGAGGTCGCGCCGCGGCTCCGTGGCAAAGTGTGTGTCTCTCTCTCTCTCTCTCTCTCTTTCTCGTTGTATGTGCAAGCCGCCTGTAATTAAATTAGACATGGCCGCGAGGCTCGTTATGCGTCGGATAAACGAAATGCGGAAAAATGGAAGGCGTTGCTTATAAGGCTCGGGGGGAGAGAGAGAGAATGTCGTGTGGGCAGATATCGATGAGAGCTTTCTTACACTTTTTTGTGCACCGCTGTTTCGATGGTAGCTTAATTAATGAAAAGTGCCTGCCCGGATTCGTGAGTGATATTCGCGTATTATATGCAGTAATGGTCTGCGGCTGATGCGAAGATGGAGTTCGGAACCCTCTGGGTTTGATCAGCAAATGTGGAAGCTGTTTTGACGTTTAATCTCGTACGGTTTTGTTCCTGTTTCTAATAGTTGTTTTAATTAGGTCGCCAAGCACAATTTTAAACAGTAAAATTATGGAAATTAACATACATTTCCTGAAAATACTTTTAAGCAATTATTATTTTAATAGATTTTATGTATAAAAGAAATGTATTATTAATTATAAAAATGTAACATATTCCCTTTTTTTTTTTAGAACTTTACACATTTTAATATGAGTAACAATTAGTCACCAATGTCAACTCTAAAAATGGAATATTCTTTTGTAGAGCGTACCGAGTTAGTTAATTATTCCGAAATGGAAAATTTGCAATATCAATATTCAAAAATTATTATCAAATTATCTCCCCCTAAGTATAAGTACAATACGATAACGTCAAATCTAGCAAAAGCGATCGAATTCGAAGATTAGAACAATTCGATAAAATGATTCATCGTCAGGTGCAATATTAGCCTAATCAAATTACCTCTCTCTATAACTATATAAGTACAGTACAATAACGTCGGATCTCGCAAAAGCGATTGAATCCGATGATTAGAACAGTTCGATAAAATGATTCGTCGTCAGGTGTAGCCTAAAACACTATTCCTTTCGGCGACACGTTATCCCTTCTGCTCCCCCGCAAAATATCCCTAAAGTAATTCCAAACGTTCTAAAGTACAGGTGGATTTAACGGCGGCGCGCGCGACTCAAAACGCGCGTGTAAAACTTCGACGGAGATAACTCGCGGGCTTCTCGCGTTAGTGAAATTATTATTACCGGCCGTATATCGGCCAGTTCAAATATTAATACAAATATAAAATCTATAGCCGCCCGCGGCGAGCGAAGCCTCTAAATAAACAAACGGCTCCGAGTGGCCGGTCGTTAAAGCGACAAAAAGCTGCGCGCGCAAAAATGAATACTTTACTCTCGGGGCGAGCTCGCGTTGCCCCCCCCCCCTGTGTATTCGCAGCTGGAAAATAAACGTAAATAAAAGTAAACATAAATCCTCGAGGCCGTGATTTTCGGCGCGTCGCAGCTCGTCGCTCTCTCTCTCTCTCTCTCTCTCTCGCGAAAAACAAAAAAATTTTATTCAAGCCCCTCGCCCTCGACTTCCCCGTCGCTCTCTCGCACACAGTAATTTCGATCGCGCGAACTTCATCGGTGCGACTCTCTGTCATACGATATACGAGGCGACTGCAATCCGAATCCAATTTCGGAAGGTCCGAGCTCTCTCGCGAGTGCGGCCAATTCGCCGATGAGTAATTAACAGGTGGTTGCCGGTCTGTTTCTCAAAAGAATTCGTTTGGGGGGGGCCGATCTGCCCGAGCGGCCTTGCGAGAGAGACTTTTCATCTTTTGTCGAACACGCGGCTGCGAAATGAAATGCGCGCCGCTTTGTCGGCTGCTTGAATGAGTTCCCCCGCTGCTATTTGGGCTGCTTGGGAAATTAAAAAACGCTTCCGAAAAAAAAAACGGACGGCGTGATAAAAAATTCCTCCTCTGCCGAATTCAGCCGTTTTTTATTAATGACGCGCATTTCGGCGCGATAAAGAGGAAAGCGTCAGATTGAATTCGAAAGCTTTTGAGCGTGCCAGTCAATTTAAGATGGGATTTTGAAGGAGTGAAATATTTAAATTATTTTGATGAATAACTTGAGTATATTACTTATCTATGAAGAGTTTTATGAAAAAAAAAAAAACACTATCAATGTTTCGACGAATTCCATTGTCAAATGGATTATATAGATAATCTACTTTTTTATTCAAATATTAGCCATAATTTAATTATACGTCTTCAATGTAAATGAAGATTTCCATCAATAAGTTAAAAAAAACTCACATGTCCAATCAGAAAAGGAGGTAGCTACGAATAATTGAAAACTGTCATTCCAAAACGATCAATTAAAGCGCAACGCACCGCAGATCAGCATTGAAAAATATATCCGTCCGGCCTCGCTGTACCGAGAGCCGGCCGTCGCATCGGGCTCAATCGCCGTCGGTTCTCATCAGGCATATAGCTCTGCACTTTGCGCTCTCTTGCATCAGCGGAGCGCAGGAACATACAGCGGGGCGTTCTGTGTTTGCTTGGGCCAACACAGGCGCGCGCGGGCCTCCGTGTAATCCAATCGGGTCCTGTCGTCCTCCTCCTACGGCACTCCTTCGGATACCTCGTTATACGTGTGCGGGACCAGCTGCAGCGTGTTGTCTCCCCCTCCTCGTCCTCCTCCTCTTTCGCTCCCAGCAATTCGTGGGAGGCATTTAGTTTCTGAATCACGAAAATGAACGTACGTGCGCGACGCCCTGACATCTGCTTGCTCTCACCCCCGGAAACGAGTTCCTCTGCTCGCGCTGAGAGAGAGAGAGAGAGAGAGGGAGGGAGAGAGGTGGCAGCTTTTTGCCGCGGGTTTTTTTTTGGGGTTCCTTTTGCGTTTGCTTTGTTCCCTAAAATATTGTGAACTTTCGACGGGACGGGAGAATCGCTCGAAATTGGACAAAGAGTAATTGGGGCTGTTGAGTTCAGATATAGAGAAAGTTTGTTAAAGCGAGTCTTTGATTTTTAAGCTTCGGATAATGGGAATTTAATTAACTTTCTAAAATTCTCGTTAAAGTTTATATTCGATATTTATTAATTAGTATAACTTACAAAAATAGTCGAAAATTAGGCACTTGTCTGCATTTAAAAATTGAATTAGTTATTTATTGGATGAATTTGCGCAGCTTTAACAATAACATCAGTGGAAGATTAATCTAAATCCACTTTATCAGTCATTTTCAAGATTAAGATCTGGAGTATTGTTTATCTCGTAGAACGGACAGTCACACTTGCACTTAGCTATCTCAATCTACTTGAGTGCATTAAGACAAATAAGAATAAAAAAAATTATAAACGAAATCCGAATAACTTTATAAGTAGCGCTCAATGTCTCCCGCAAATGAGCTGCACTCGTCGATATCCTATGTATGCAAAATTTTTCAATCACTTTCTAAGAAAGAAAATCCCGTTCTTTGCTCTTTTATTACGAAATTCTATTCCGCAAAGTTTGAATTCGCAGGTAGACGTGCCGTAAACTACAATCACCGAATTCCGTGACACTTGTATAATTCGCAGCCGATCCCAAGGTGACATTTTAATCTCCCTATAGTTATGCGCAGCCCTGGAGGAGAATGTGATCTCCCGCAGCTTCGCTCCTCGGAATGGATCTCTCGGCTTCTTCAACCGCTTATAAAGTATGCGCCAGACTATTGACGGGGCGGCCTTTCGATCCACGCAAATGCGAATCGAGACCGTGAGAACAAGAGATATCCGGGGGGGGGGGGGAGAGAAGAG
>UCOL01005144.1:0-12484 GCA_900474335.1 Ormyrus nitidulus | reverse complement strand
CAAAGCCCCCCCCCCCCCCAAAAAAAAAAGAGAAAAAAGATACAGCCTTAATCATGCACGAGCTTAACGATATAATGCAATATGAGGCCGCCTAATAAATGCGCGGCAACGATATGAGCTTCCGGCAGAGACCGGCGCCTGGACCCGAATCCCATTCTTCTTTCAAAATAAAAATGAGACACGGAGCTGCGAGGAGCGTGCCTGTAGCCGAGCGATAGCGTGGAAAAGTCATCGCGCGAATCGACGGTAAATATAAAGAAAACCAGCCGGGGTTATACAGGGAAAGTTTTCGAGAGTTTATGGACGAGCGCGCTGTATATTATATTATGTATTATGTGCTTCTTTGCAGGCTCTTTTTTTCGAGGGGAAGGGGAGATGTACACTGCGGTAAAATCAGCTTACGTACTCGGCTTGGATACGATGGTCAGGACCGTTTTTTTTTCTGGCTTTTGAAGATCGTGGGAAGTAAGGATTTTGTAAGAACGTGTAGTTTTTTTAAAAAAATCTGAAGGATACATTTTCAAACTTGGAAGAGCTTAGCAAGTTAATTTTTAATTAAATAAGTGGAACGAAAGTTGATTAAGTCGGACATTTTATCTTTTTTAATTATACAGCATTAAAAAATCCATAAACGATACATACAGTACGTTAAGCTTGCTTACACATAAAGAAAAGTAATGGAATCATTGAGCCCCGATACTAACAGAAAAAAATTCCGAGCACGATACTCTAAAAGGCCACCCGTCACGAAAATCACTGCAGATCCCGCAATATTTACCGTATAATACAGCACGCAGGACGTTGAAAAACCGGACGGAAAGAGACAATAACTAGGTTATTTGTGCAACGCGGTCGCAGTCCCGCTGAATTTCACAAAGAGAGAGATAGAGAGAAATGTAGGCAGAATAATCAGAGAGTCGGCGATCCCGTGATCCTCGGCAGTCCCGTCAAGTCACGTTTTGCGTGCGTATGTTTTCCGGCTATCCGCGACAAATAACGGCTCGTCACACCTCGGGCGAAATATTAAAATAAACAGCTCTCGATGCTCAGCTCGCTTTTTCGGCGGCGAGCGAAAAGCCCAGGGATTTGCGACTGACTTTTTTGCTAAAGTCTTTCATTTTTTTTCCGGGGCTTTTGCCCCGTTATGTTTGCGGAGTTTCGTCGAGTAAACACTTGATCTTTTTGGGGGGGTGATGACGAGCAGAGTGAATCTTTTGTTCGAGGTATTAGCTCTTTAAATACTGGTGGAAGGAGAAACTTTTGTACGACGCGACAAATTCTTTTTTTTCTTTATTTATTTTGAGGAAACTGCAATATTTTGGTGCTTTTATCGCAGAGTATACTTTATAACATCAATAAAAACTACAGAAAACTTTGGGTTTATTTTATCAATAGCAACCGTTTACTTCGATAAGAGGATATTTAATAGTTCCATAAAATATTTTCTTATCTTCACAAAAATATTTTGCGACCTTTACAAAAATATCTTGTTATTTCACAAAACGTTTTACCGAAGCCCTTATATTATATTTCTCCTCCTTCCAAGTAAATATTATTACAAATTTACGCAGCTGGCCTACTTTATTACAAAATATTTTGAAACAATTTCAGTTAAAATGTAGGCCACATTCGCAAGCAAGGATTAACTCGACAACGTTCATTCCGAAGGGTTAATTAATCGGACGAAACTCCATTCCGCCGGATTCTTTGCGCGACGGCGTCGTCCGTACAACAAAGTTAAATCGCACCTCTCCGCCTTAACGAAGTTCGCAATTCCATCTGAAGTAGTTCTTTGAACGAAGCGCGAAGGACGAAACACAATCCCCTGCACCGAGGCGTCAACGTGTCTTCCGAATCCTTTCTTATACGCTCCCGAGTTTTTCGTTCGCCCGGAAAATCAAAGACCAATTGAAATTTCAGTGGCTCATTGTGCTTAAAAGCACTCGCTGCGACGAGTCGCTTTATAATCGACTGTCTGGGCAAAGTCGAAGATGGATCGAAGTTTAAAACGTAGATGTACCTCTCTCTGGGAGGAGGGAATAGTCTATTATTTTTCGTTTGACGAGCTCTTCAGTTTATTCGTTCTTTGTAATTGAGCGCTGCGAATGATTGACTTGGTTTCTAGTCTAGATTAAATAGATGATAGGGTTCGCTCGATAATGGCAAGATGGTAAAATTAGTTTTCAAAGCCGGCGGATCCTCTTGACACTTTTAGCTTTCAAAGAATTTACTTAGGAAGTATTCAGAGCTCTTCATCAAGAATTTATTAAAACTTTTAAAATGACGCTTATAGATAAATTTCCTAAATATTCAAGTAACAGATAGAAATACCGCTCATCGCTGCCTCACAATTTCGGAAATCCTTTCGCCAAGAAATCAAACAAAGTTAAAACTCGAAAATTCGAGATTCTATTTACGAACGGTACTTCGGGGAGGGGGGAGAGGTAAAAGCCCGAATTAAAATTCATCTCGATGCAGCGGAGCGAAAATCTTCCGGCAGCAGGTCAGCCGGGAGCGGTGGTCGGTGCCGCAGGATGTTGCCGGCAGAGTGCTCGCGCCCCGTGGAAACTAAACCAGATTAGTTCGAGACTCGAGTTAGCCCCGGCTCGATGCGCGCTTTGCAGTGTAATTATTACTTGCCGGGGCGCTCTCGGAGAAACCTCTCTCTCTGAACCCTTCCCTTCATCTTCCATTCAACCTTTCGATTTCGACGCGGAAGCGATATTCCTTCGCCGAGCGCCGCGGCCCCGGGATATAACGTAAACCCCCGCCGGGAATTCACTTAGTCGCTCGGCGTGCTCGCTGGCTCGGAAAAAGAAGTGTTTATCGATTTGCGGCTACTTATGTAAGCAATTTGTGTTTTTGTTCCGAACGTTAAACGCTCTCGTTTCATTCGAGCGCTTTCAGTTTTGCAGTCAATTACCCTGGTAGAAATGTTAAGCAGTTTTTAGCCAATTCTTAGTTTGTTTTCTTAAAAACGACAAATTGCTATTATCTTTTGTTATCAAATAATAAAATATATTTGCTCGTGAATATTTCAATGTAACGATATTTTATCTTTTAAAGTGATTTTCCATTTGTTTTCATTTAATTTGGACACCCATTTTAGCTAAAAAGCGCTCCATTTAAAATACCCATTAACCAACCCAACTGGTTAATTTTCTGCCAGGGTAAAGCTTTATGTGTATTTTGATGTACTTTTGCCGAGTTAAAACAATCGTTTCATTAAATAACGCCAAGTCCTAAACATTCAAGGAGCAAATTTAGCAGGAGCATCCTTACGCCTTTCAGCCACAGTATTTTTCAAAAGTTCGCGCTCCCCGCGGTACGCTTTCCGGCCCCCTCGGTGCTTTTAAAGATATAAGGTTATTACGCGCTAATAAGAGAATTGATAACTAACAACGCGGTCGGACAACTCGACACTTTAAAAGAAGAAATGAACGGCAACAGCAGCGGCGGCGGCAGCAACAACATCGTATAGTTAAAGATGATTCATCGCGGCTCCTCGTGGTTTTAAAGTGCACGACCGCCCGGCAAATAAACCAAGAGGAGGAAGAGAGAGATAGAGAGGAGAGAGGGAGAGAGGAAAAAAAGGGCAAGCGGATGCTATCGGCGCGCGCCGATGTAATTTAAAAAGTTCGCAGCCGTGAAATTGATAAATCGTGCGAGGCAGTTTTTCTCATCGCGCGCAATCAGCGGTAATCTGCTTTTGCTCTCGCGCCTCGCTCCTCCCCCTCCTTTGCTCGAGAGAGTAATAAGTTGAAAAGTCCATTTTTCCAAGCGCGCGCGTCTCCGTTCCTTTTCTTACCCGACGCTGCGCCCGGCGAGTGACAAATTATTCAAATTTAATTACGACGCCGAGAGAGAGAGAGAGAGGCGACGTGCTCCCTTTTTCAGCGCGCGGGGCGCTGTTAAATCTTCGCGTTCCCTTCGATTAGACCGGCGGCTCGCGAGAGCAAAGAACTACCGCTGCAGCAGCAGCAGCAGCAGCAGCTTCGATCGAGGCTCATTTGCGAAACGATTTGTCGCGAGACGGCGACGCGAAAAATACATGCCCGCCGATTGAGCTAATCTCGATAAGAGTCGGGAGAGAGAGAGAGACGGAGAGAAAGAGAGAGAACTGGATCTTATTAGCATCGGGAGCGAGACGCTTTTTCTTAGCTTTATTGCGATCTGATTTTCATCTGTTTTACGTGCAGCGAACGTTTTCTTATCAGATTAGCTGGAATTTATCGGCTCGCTGTTACACCTCTCAGATTAATTGGAACGAGGATGCAATTTTAAGCAATGCTTCAGTGACATACATTTGTTTTAAAGCTCTGGATTCGCTGCTAAAAGCTCGATGTATCTGGAAAAAAGCTGTATTTAACCCTCATAAAAAGGCTGGGAATAGTCGAGATTAATGGTAAAGCTGTGTACATTATGGTTCTTGTCCAGTTTACGGCTAGACCTATGTTTACGATCAAGTAACGGCTTAACCTTAAAAGCCAGCCAGTTCCGTGAGCGTTTACTTGGGTATTAGAACCTTAGCTAAGAACATCGCCGCTTTTATTGCAAAAACGCATTTTCAAATAAAGCCAAGCGTCGGGTAATTTTTCGCGATTGCAAAATGAAGCGCTGTAAGAAGTCTTTATTAAATTTAAGTGCATTTTCACGAAAGTATTAAGCTTCAAGCTGAAATGTACGCTTGAATTATTCTTTTATAGTATGATGTATACGCGGAGCGGTATGATATTATGACAATGACATAACGCTAATAAATCAGCAGTTAGTAATATTTATGGCCAAAATCAGAAATTTCATGAAGCTCCTGATTTATCTTACAAAATTTAGCGTCCAAGCAAAAGCACAGGATAAAGTTCTCAAAAACTATTCGAGAATAAGTTCAGTTCTCGCTGTAAATACAAATACAGTAAAAAAGTGGCAAAAAATCACTCGTCGAAACGAATACTTCTACGTTATTATAAAAGCGTACGTCCTTTATCAAGTTGGGGAGGGACAGTTTTTTTCGATATCGGCATATTCTCCGGCGAATTCTTTTATTATACAACGAGCCGCGACGAGAAGAGGAGCGCGAAGAATCATTGTGAACGCGGGCTCTTTGTGAATGTTGATTTATCGCGAAAAAAGGCTATGAAAGCGGAGAATCGGCCGGAGAGACGCAAATTCTATTCAAAATTCCGCAGCTCGTCGGCATTAAATTTGAATTTCGAGGTCCTCCTCTACTGTATAATAATATCGAATGATGAGCCGACCCGATCTATAAAGGTAGAAATATATACATCAGTCTGTGTAAAGGTAAACTGGATACAAATTCACTGATATTTCTAGAATTTTACTCATAATTATTATAGTAACTATTTAAATAGATTTTATTTTACTTTATAGAATCCGTATATTTGAACTAGGTATTGTGGAAACGCAATAATTTTCTGCTCAAACATTGAAGAAGACAAGATTACGACTACTTGCGATCTTAAATCAAATTTAGTATCGAGAAAAGTCATAAATAGCGATTGAAAACCGATAATCCACGTCGAGTATACGCAATTCCTTTATTTCCGTACACGATCACTCGTATATCGCGAGAACATTAATTTTTCATCCTCGTGTACACAACACCTCGGCCGATCTCAATGGCCAAAAAAGCTCGCTGCTCATTATTATGGTAACGGCGTCACCGTTTACTTAACATTTAAATTTCAATTTTTCCATCATCCCGACACTCCTGAATAATTCACGCGAGCGCATTTAAATAACATCGAAAAAAAGAAGAGAGAGCGAGAGAGAGAGAGAGGGACGAGGTGGCATATTTTTCCTGATCGCGTTCCCGATCTGTCAAAATTCCCTCGGCCGCTAATACACGCCGGAAATATTCCCCGATTGGCCGCCTCGCAAGACGCCTCTCCCCCGCAGGTATTAACGTCAGCCCTTAGCGAAGATTGATGGAGCCATCCCCCTCGAACCCTCGGCGAAGAGCAAAAAGCCGAGAGAGAGAGCCGAGCTTCATGTTTACGGGGACGGACGAGCGTCGTCGTCTGCTTGATAATTATCCGATGAATTGGAATTTTTTCGCGAGAGGGAAGGCATTAGCTTAATGAGCCGTTCAGGAATAAATTTCGAAAGCTTTTTCCGGGGGACGGATCCTCCGGAGATGTTAGATATGCCGGGCAGGAAGTGTTGCCGGGGCTCAGCGGGGTTATGTATGTTTCTGGGGCTTCGGTTCGGCAGGATGGATGTACGGGCTAATCGGCGCATATTTATTTCGATATATATATATTTTTTTTAGGGGGAGAAATGAAAAATACCGGGCGAAAGCAAATTTTTAGAAAAAATATTGAATTTTGTCGTTTTAAGAAAAGTTTTTTGTTTATATTCTGTGATTTTTGAAAAGAAAACAAAAGTTCCTTTTACTTTTTATTATTTTAAAAGCATTGGTTTCCAAAAACTTTTACTCACTAAACTCGAACGATGAATCCTAAAAAAGCGCAAAACCAGGCACCTTTACAAGAATGTCAAAAGAAAAAAAAAAAATCCGAAAAATCACGAAAACATCGACTAATTAAATAAAGGCCACAAAAGCCGGGGCCCGTAAATCAAAACGAAATTATTCCGGCCGCGAGCTCTTCATTTAATCTCAATAAGCGCACCAATTTCCGGTGTATTATCGCGACGTCAAACGGCACCCGCTCACAATGGCCGGCGCGGCCGAAACATCGGTTTTAATAATCGAATAATTTGTGGACGCGGCACGGCGGCGGCGGCGCGTCCCTGTGCCCGATAAATAGACTCGGCGGCGCATCGCGCGGCAACGGCCGCGGCGGCGGCGGCTTATCGCTTACCCGATCCCCGGGACGATAATGCATTATATTCGGCGCGGGGGCCTTCCTTGCCGCTCGGATACGCCCGGAAAATGAATATGTGACGCCCCGATCCCTTTGGCGGAGCGTGACGCCCGACGCCCAAATTTATTCGGACGCGCTTTCGGCCGAGCTTTTTCGGGCCGAACTAATTGCCCGCCGCTCGCCCGATTACGGCCCCTGGGGATCTCTCTCTCTCTCTCTCTCTCTCTCGCGGCTCGATTTCTCGCTTTTTGTTGTGATCTCGCGAGCTGGTGGACCTTTTTTTTTTTTGTTCCGGCGCGGCGGCGTATTTTTTCGACTATCGGCTTTTTCGGTGTGTACTCTGCCGTCAGGTTCGCGCGCGCGCGGGGATTTTTCGGATTTTTTGCGCGTAATGGAAAATCAAGATTAAAGCCGCCGCTGTTTTTTAATTCGCCGCTCGGAGTCGCGGAAAATTTTGCACTCGACGGGAGGGCTCGAGTGGTCAGTCGGCTGGGAAAACGGCTCTTTTCGTTATATTTTAAATTATTTTCGATTGTACTTCTGGCGCGTGGAGTTGAAATGAAAGTAGCGCGGTGATTTAAATGCTTTGTATTAATTTTAAATGATTGTAAAATTTTCAATATTTTCTTTTCGTCGAAATAAAGAGGAATTTCGATAAAGTTAAAAAAATGAAGTAAACTAATATATTACAAATTGCACGACTCAAAAAAGCCAATTATCCGAAAAACAATCTCCATTTGAAAAAAAAAACGCCAATCTCGCGCCTTTCGCGATCGTCGTTTTAAACGAATTACATGCGTCGGCCGCTCGCAGAAATACTGCACATTCTTGTCAGATACATGCGAGTCTCTTTCTCTCACCCGCGCGATTCCTCGAGAGTTAACCACTTGCCGCCCCCTCTTCAGACGCTAACGGCTTGTTCAAACAAGGCAAATGGGTTAATGGGCCTCCTGAAAATTCCCTCTCTCTCTCTCTGTTCCCCTTTCTCCCTCGCTGCTCCATTTCTTTCTCTTCCGCGGAGAACACACACACGCACACACACACACACACACACACACGCACGTGCACACATACGCGTCGCGTGCACTCGGAATAAGAAAAGGCTTTACCTTCGTTCTCTCTCACTCTCTGTCTTACTCTGTGTACGCTCCGTTGTTTTTTCACTGTACATTCCGCTGTTTGCTCAGAATTTCGCTCGCGTGCTCGGCTGCTAACCTCAGCTGCGGGTTGGCGCGCGCGTGTGTGTGTGAACGACTCGCCGATTACGGCATCAAACGCCGACGGGGGGGAGCAATCGATGAAGGACGCGAGCAAAGTGAAAGATGGATGGGACGTCACGTTAAGAATGTCGTTCCCGCGGACTTTGCCGAAGAGGAGGGTCTGGGATTTTGCAGTCATTTTTCAAGCGACGGATTTTCGTGAATTTTGCTCGAGACGAGGAGGACTTGGAATATCGGCAATTTATTGAAATTAAATGAAGGCTGAAAGAATTATTACCCACCGCGGAGAAATTCCTTGCGCCAAGAGACTTTGAAAATTGCTGATATTTTCATTACGGCGTATAAAATATTATCCAAAAAGCACTAAATCACTGACGAAACGCCCGCGCATCTGTATTTGTTACGCCAATTTTCAAGCCATTATCCGAAGTAAGCAACCCGTGCTTACAGTCGTGTCTACGCACAACATCCCGTTGCAAGAGAGAGAGAGAGAGAGGGAGATATCCTGTTTCTCGCAGAGCATCTTGTTTTCCAGAAAATGAAATTATGTTTTATTCATGCGTAAACCCGCGTGCCTATACATATATACAAGAGGAGCGGAACAGATTGTACCCTCAAGCGACGGCGGAGCCGCTCGTCTCCTTTTGTCAAGACCGAGAAAATAGACCGAGAGTGTTCTTTACCTCTTTCTACAAGTGTCCAAAATTATTATCTTTCGCGCTGCTGGTAAACCGATTTAGTCCCTGATGGTTACGAAACCGTTCGTATTTTTCGCCTTTTGAATGCATGAATTTTTAGCGAAAAATCTCATCGAGACTTTCCCTGCCTATTCTCTCGTACAGCTGAGCTTCAATTTTTATAATAGCAAATGTGCATTTTTAAACATTAAAAGAGACCTTTATATTTTGCGCCGCGTGAACGAGCCTTGGTTTTCAGCAACTATTATACGCTTTCTGGTTTTTTTTTATATCCGTTATTTCGTCCATTACTTACCGTATGCTTTCAGCCCATTTGCGGTGCGAGCGTGAACGGAATGAGTTTATCATTTTAAGTATAAGCTGTTAAAACTATATGCGCGCACGCACGTGCCTTTTACAGGCTCGCACTTTGCGAATTTAAAAAAAAACTGGGTTATACGAATTTAAAAGGATAATTCCTGGCTTCGCGATAGTAATATTGTGCCTTTTATGCGTTAAAAATATATAAATTTATTAAAATTCTAATGCGATTAAATGCGCCGGGCTTTTGTATTAAGGAAGTAATTTTTTCTAATTTAAATGTACGAAGATTCATTAAAGAGTATTTTTAAAACGTGTATAAACACTCGAATGAAACGGTGATAATAAAAGCACTAGAAAAAAAAAATGAAGGATAACCACTTCAGAAGTGAGGAATAAATCAGAGCTAACGACTTTCCGTCATAAATTATTAGCATTCAAAAGTAAAAAAACGGCGAAAAAAATAGGTGAACTAAAGGGTCGATACCCGAGTGTCGAGAGAGAGAAGGAGAGAGACAGACAGAGAAAGAGGGAGAGAGAGAGAGAGAGAGAGTGAGAAAGAGAAATGCCAGAGCGGCGACAAGCCCGAAATTGCAGTATTTGGAAGTCGAGTGGGACTCGAGTGGGTGAAAGAGCGCGACAGAGAAGCAGGCAGGGGCGGCAGTAGCGAAGATTGGGTGGCGGCTCTTGAAACTTGAAGACGCCAGGTCGGGAGAAAGAGAGTGAGAGAGAGAGGTAGGAAGGGAGACAATGCAGTCGAGTATAAAGCGCGCGAGAAAAATTTCCTAAAGTGTGTAGCCGCTGCGCGCGGACCGGAAAAAAATGAACGCGCGGAAGACGCTTCGTCGGCGAAAGTTTTCACGCGCCCGAGGAATAGTCCTTTTAAACGTCAAATGGTGTCGGTGTTTAATAGAAGGGAATTTGTGCCGACAAGCTGTTGTTCAATGTCGCGTCTTACGACTGAAAAAGCGTGTCGCGCTCGCGGCGCAACATTATTGTGAAAATTGAATATATTCAATTTTTTTACGGAAGATTCAACGTTTAACTCTTCGATGCAGAAAAATATAGCCATTTTAAAAATTTTTTGCTTCGCGTAATATAATGCAGGTTCGAACGATTCATGGATTTTCATTCTTCGAAGTTTAAAATTTATGTGTTTCGTGGTATTTTAACCGGAAAATATATTCGCTTCACCAAATTTTTGTGAAAAATTCGTACTTTAAAACTGTAAGCGACTGTTAAAAAATGAATCAATTTGAAAAAAATTTTAAAATAATAAATACAAAGAATTGTTCGTGCGAATTCAGGTCAAAGTGATATAAAATACAAAAATTTTAAGCTTCGGAAAATAAAAATCCATGAATTCTTCGAGCCCGCAGGTATAGAAAAAAAATTTTAAAATTGTTATTTTGCTATATCATCGATAGAACCAAAAGAGTCTAAACTAAAAAATAGTCAGAAACTACCAGCACTTTTACCCGCAATTTGAAAGCGAAATTTTTTTTCAGTGTATTACCCACTCAAGTGAACCAATACCTTACTAAACACAACAAAACCCCTCCCACCCACTTGTAAACTTTGGCGAAAAAATCACCCTCAAACTCCCAAGAGAGGAGCCTCAAATTCAGTTACACCCAACAGTCAGGCAAGAGAGCGCAGTTCCACCCCGCATTAAGCCCGGAGCCCTTCGATCAGATGCCGTCGAAGAGGCTATCCGTGCAGCCACGAACGGAGGCGAGAGAGAGAGAGAGGAGCTTCGTCAGTGGTGTAGGTCCGCGCTCGAGTCAGACCGGGGGAGAGGCTCTAACCGAGGAGGCGCGCGACTACTGCACTGCGACAGTTCGACGGGGCCGCGTGGATTTTGCACCCGAGTGCCGCTAATTAGAATTACAAAGTCTCGGGTGATGTCCCGAGCGGAGCGGAGCCTCACTTTGACAATTAGACGACCGCGGCAATAAGCTCGTTTCGCGGCAGCCCGGCACTCAATTGGATGACCGTCGCCGATCCCGCCGCCGGCGCTCGATTCCGCCAATTTGCCCGATTGTAAGACGGGCAAACAGACCTGCCGAGCGGCCGAGTGGCTCTTTTGTATCGGCGGGAGATTCAAGGTGATACAGTAAATTTAAAACGATCTTTGTACAGATTTGAAAAATGCACATCGAAACCGTCGATATATTCTTTTGTAAATTCAAGGAAAGACGAAAGCGTTTTATCAATTTACAAAAAAAAAGCACGCGCTCAACTCATTTTTCAAAAGGCCGCGAAGCAAGGCTAAAAGAGAACGCAGCGGAAAAAGCGAGACGGAGGGAGTTTTCATTGGCTGCAATCAATCCCCGAACGGCTGCTGCCTCCTCGCCGTTCTTGCCCTATACCTCTTGCCGGCCGTACTGCACTGCGACAATTCGATAGCTCGTTCGTACAGCCGAGAGAGGCAAGAGGCATTGGCCACTTCCGCTCTTCCGCGAGTACTGCAGGAAAGGGGCGGAGGGGGGGGGGTCGATATTAAAATATCAAACGACGATACTTAGATCGAGCGTCGCCCGCTGAAAAAGGCATTCGGTTCGTTTTATCGGCGCAGCCGTTCGTCCGATGTTTATATATCGTATCGTTTTGCGTGCGAGGCGATTACCGGGATTGCAGTGCGGAGCCTTTAGCCTTGAGTGGAGAGAGAAAGGCCGATTAATGAAACGCATAATGGCATGCTTTCGGAAAAGCTACAATTATACTTCTTTCCTTGTGTTGCTGGTGAGTCTCGGGCAAATTGCTGCTGTTCTAAATCTTTTCGGTCACGTAAGTTTAAATGTTGTATTTATATCTCGTCCTGTACGTGCTATTACGTAATTAAGGCTAAACTGCATTTTGCATACTTTATGCAACGAGCTTGATTCTCCATTCCTGAAACCAGATTAAAAAGTTCAATCGCTCTATCGTTACTTTACATAACTGCAATTTTTCTCCTCTAACTTTACTCCCTCGAAAAGCTGATATCGCTCCAAAATCAACATTTCTCCGCAGCCTTTCGCGTCGCTGACTGAATCTCCCGCCAGCTCTCTCTCTCTCTCTCTCTCTCTCTCTCGCATCCGTGCGCTCCCGGACATACATAAATGCATTGTGCGCGCCTCGTATAGATTCATACGCGCGGCGGGCCGGGGGCCCCGCGACTGCGCATTACACGGCCGCCGACACGGGACGAAGATTACTCGGTCGCGCGCGTTAATTGAGTTTACGGGCGAAGATAGCCGGCAAGTACGGCGCGCGCGCACTTGGCGCGGATTAATGCCAGGCGGCGTTCAAGTTGCCCGATGACGGATCGGGGCCGCCGCCGCTCTGCTCCCGGCTCGCGGATAAAGACTCCGGCGGCAATCAGAGTTCGCCGGGAGAGAAGCTGTGCGCGCGTCTCGCGGCTGGGGGGGGGGGGGGA
>UCOL01005143.1:0-12490 GCA_900474335.1 Ormyrus nitidulus | reverse complement strand
GTTTTGTAGTTCATTTTTAACGTATCAATAAGTTAAAAGAATTTCAATATTATGTATGAGAGAAATATTTTTTTATTAAAAGTAGCTTAGTCTAACATAGAAAATATTTAGCGCGCGCGTAGCGCGCTTTGATGGTGCTAGTATAATAAAACTCTTGTAGACCAAACGTGTCTTTATATATATTATGTGTCGATATATTGTATTGCCCCGAAATGATGCATACAGCGTTACCGCGTTGCTCCAATGAAACAAAAGAAAAATTCATACTGCCCAGTCAGTGTTCTCACACATCGCGGCTCAGTCCTTTCAGAGCATTCTTTTAGGAAGAGTAATGTAATCATTGTACGTGCAATAATTAACTTAGAAGCAGTTTATTGATATCAAATACAATTAAATATGACATCTGTAGACAACGAGATATCCGAGCTTAAAGATACGGTTAGTTCGTTTCATAAAGTTTCTTACCCAATGAATAATTTTAGCCGTTTTTTGACGGATGAACATGAACACGGAGAGATTTCCACGTTTCTATTTCCTAGTAACTGGAGTTTTTCTTTCGCGTCTCCAGTAAACAGTGATAACATTTTACTAATAATATATACTAAGTTTGCAAATTTAACTTCGAGTGCGCGGCTACAATAACCGATAAGCTAGGAAAACTTCTTAGCCAACAAGACCTATGTTCAAGTTCTGATTATGCTGCTGAATGTTATTTTGCAAAGAAGGATTTCAAAGAATCCATTTTAGAAGACGATACGGTATTCTTATGTTTCAGCATCATAATAATTCATAAAGAAGACAATCATCATCCCCGCAATTTTTTTATCTCTCCTACTTTTAACAAACTTTTTTTTTTGAGGAATCTAAGGACGTAGAGTTTACAACTTCTTGTGGAAAAAGTGTTTGGGCCCATAAATGTATTCTGCAAATGTCAAGTGAGGTGTTTTTTACTATGTTTAAACATGATACGAAGGAAAGCAAATTTAAGAAGGTCGAAATTACCGACATCAGATTGAAGTCCTCCATGAGATGATAAGATTTGTTTATTTAAATGTTGTAGAAAATCTATTTCGCGTAGTAAAAGAACTTTTAGCCGCAGCGGACAAATATCAGCTGTTGGAACTGAAATATTTATGCGAGCATTATCTTGTTACCCGATTTCCAGTACTTAACATAATCGAAATGCTTAATATATCAAATAATTACAATGCTCCTTATTTGAAAGAACATACCGTAAGATATATAAAACGAAATGCAAAGACCGTCATTTGTCAATATCCAGAAGATTTTCTTAAATTAATGCAAACAGATTTAGGAATGGAATTTATGAAAGCTATATTATAATATAAATATATGTCTATGTGTAAAGTTACATATTATGAAAATATGAGAATAAACCAATAAAGAAATTAAAAAATTATATACCTTTTTTTAGTTAATTATACTCAAAATATTTACTACATTGATTTTAATTAATTATCTTCGACAATAATTTTATTTTAAATCTTTACTCTTACGAGGAGTTATGGGCTTTATAAATTTTGAAGGACTTTTAAATCTACTTTCTATTACAAGTATTGGCGTTGTCGTAATTCGAACATTTTTTTACTTACTAAATTATTGTTGTTAAAAATATTAGAAATTATTTTTTATGTGCGCGAAATCTTTTTTCTTTCATTTCCATTGATCTTTAATATAATAAGTATATGTATCTTATTATAATAAAAATGTAAATCTTTTGAAAATAACTATACTCTAGTGTGCTATAACATACGTACTTGTAAACGATACTTGCCTGTATATATTATGTGTCGTTATTGATGCACGCAGCGTTGCCGCATTGCTCCAATGAAAACAAAAGATGGATTAATATTGGTCAATCTGTGTTCTCATTCTCACACATCTTTATGCAAACGTGCGCTCGAGCGTGCGGCTCAGTCATTTCAAAGCATTTTTTAAGGAAGTATAATGAGAATTATCAGTGTGCATGCAATAATTAACATAGAAGCAGGTTATTGATAGCAGATGTAATTAAATATGTCAATTGTAAACGATATAAAGGGTTCGAAGCCCTCAGAATTAAGTCCTTTGCTTCAGGTTTCTTTTCTAATAAATAATTTTAGTCGTTTTCTGACGAATGAACCAGAAGAGCAAGTTTTTTCAAGATATTTATTTTCTAATAACTGGAATGTTACTTTAAAAACTCAACGAGATAGTGATCGCATTTCACTAATGATATGTTGTAAATGTTACGAGTCGTGGCGCTTCGAGGGCATGGTTAAAATGACCGATAAGCGGGGAAAGCATCTTTGCCAACCAAACCGTATAAAGTCAGAATTGACAAATACAATATACCTAAACTATCAGTCTGTTCTAGGTACTTCTATTATGCATTCTGCTGATCATAGTTGTGCAAAGAACGATTTCAATGAATCCATTTTAGAAGAGGACACAGTAGTCTTATGTTACTGGTTGAGATTATCTCGGACACACGACAATCATCTCCTTAATTATTCGATCTCTCCGCTTTACAAACTTGTTTTGTGCGAGGAATCTAAGGATGTCGAGCTTGCAACTTCTTGTGGAAAAAGTGTTTGGGCCCATAAATGTATTCTGCAAATGTCAAGTGAGGTGTTTTTTGCTATGTTTAAACATGATTTAAAGGAAAGCAAATTTAAGGTTGAAATTACCGACATCAGACACGAAGTCCTCGAAGAGATGATAAGATTTATTTATTTAAATATCGTAAAAAATCTAGAAAGTTTAGCAAAAGAACTTCTAGTCGCGGCGGACAAATATCAGCTGTTGGAATTGACACATTTGTGCGAGCGAAATCTTTATTACACAATTACAGAGGTTAACGTAATGGAACTGCTTAATATGTCAGATGATTGCAATGCTTCTTATTTGAAAGAGCAAGCCATACAATTTATTAAAAAAAAACGCAAAGTACGTCATTCGTCGTCATCCAGAAGATTTTCGTAAATTAATGCAAACCGATTTAGGAATGGAAGTTATTAAAGCTATAGCAGAATAAACAAATAGATATTTATGTGTGAAATTTCAAAATTGTATACCTTTTTTTGAGTTAATTATTACACACAATTAAGTATTTATTATAAAATATATTATAAAGAGAAATATTTCTCCAAGTTCGAGTTGTTTATAGCTTTTACGTTTCGTTTAATTGAAGTAACACTGCGTCAGGAAGAAAAACGATCATTAGAGACACAGACTTAATAAATTTTAAATAGGACTTTTAAATCGACTTTGTATTACAAGTATTGGCATCGCCTTGATTCAAACATTTTTTTACTTACTAGATTATTGTTATTAAAAATATTATTAGGAATAATTTGTTCGTTGTGTGCGTGAAATCTGTTTTCTTTCATTTCCATTGATCTTTAATATAAATATCATATGATAATAAAAATGTAAATCTTTTGAAAATAACTATGTTCTTTATATATTATGTGTCCTTCCTTATATTGTCTGCCGTCTGCGTCTTCCGAAAGTCACTACATTTCTAGTGAGAAATGGTACCAGGGTTGCCATTAAGCAAGTGTAACCATATTTAACACATAAAGTAAATAAAGATTGATTTATATTAATAAAATATATATTAAAGAAGAATATCCGATGTGGCAGCATGATTGCGCTTGCTTAATGTTTTTTTTTCCTACGATGGCATCATTTCTCACTAGAAATATAGTGACTTTCGGAAAACGCAGACGGCAGGCAATTCTCGACTCAGCCGAAATGATGCATGCAGCGCTGCCGCGTTTCCCCAATGAAAACAAAAGACGAATTGATACCGGTCAGTCCGTGTTCTCACACTTCTTCTGTGCAAGCGTGCAACTCAATCATTCCAAAGCGTTGTTTTAGGAAGTGTAATCAGTGAGCATACAATAATTAATTAAATTAGAGGCAGTTTATTGATAGCAGATATAATTAAATATGTCATCTACAAATATTTCGAAGCGTTTCAAAGCCAGCACTTCGGTTCAAAAAGTTTCTTTCTCAATAAATAATTTTAGCCGTTTTTTGACGGATGAGCCAGAAAAGCAAGTTTTTTCAACATTTCTATTTTCTATTAACTGGACTTTTGCATTAAAAACTGAAAAAAGAAACAATGATTCCGTGTTGCTTATTATTTTGTTTGAGTCATTTGGCAATATTGGCTTCAGATGCAAAATTGAAATGACCGATGTGCTGGGGATCCTCTTTATCAAGATTGTCTTCGGTATTCTCCGGAAAATGCAGTAGAATTATCTGTTCAACATAATTTTCCAAAGAAGGATTTCAAAGAATCCATCATAGAAGGGGACAGAGTAGTATTAAGTTTTTGGTTAGCAATAGCTGGTGAGATAGAAAACAATTATCTGCACAATAATTATTCGATCTCCCCTATTAACAAGCTTTTTTTGTGCGAGGAATCTAAGGACGTGGAGTTAACAACTTCTTGTGGAAAAAGTGTTTGGGCCCATAAATGTATTCTGCAAATGTCAAGTGAGGTGTTTTTTACTATGTTTGAACATGATTTGAAGGAAAGCAAATTTAAGAAGGTCGAAATTACCGACATCAGATATGAAGTCCTAGCAGAGATGATAAGATTTGTTTATTTGAATGTCGTAAAAAATCTAGAAAGTGTAGCAAAAGAACTTCTAGTCGCGGCGGACAAATATCAGATGTTGTCAGAACTGACATATTTATGCGAGCGACATCTTTGTGACACAATTTCAATTGCTAACGTAATCGAACTGCTTAATTTGTCAAATAATTGCCATTTTTTTACTTGAAAAAGCGAGCCATAAAATTTATAAAAATCAATGGAAAGGACATCATTCGTCGTCATCCAGAAGATTTTCGTAAATTAATGCAAACCAATTTAGGAATGGAAGTTATTAAAGCTATAGTAGAATAATTAATAATTAAATGTTTATGTGTAAAGTTACAAATTATGAAAATATGATAATAAACATTTACTTTATTTATGATAATAGATATTTTCTTTAATTAACTCTTCGACAATAATTTTATTTTAAATCTTTACTTTTACGTTTTTATTATTGTTATCTGATGTACATTACAATTTAGAGATGTCAATTTCAGTTATTCACTATTACTTTTTATTTCAGTACGATATAATAAATGTATAAAAAATTTATTTTACTACATTATTCAAAATTTATATAATTATTGCTTCTCAGTCAATTAAAAATATTTTTCCTACATAAAATTTTAATCATGCCACAAATTTTATTATCGTTTATTCAACAAACTGTTCAAGCTCTTGAATACACGCATGTCCAGCCCGAAAATCTCTTTCGGCAAGAAAGGAAGCTCATTCAGAACAAGCAATAAAACCCTCTTCCGACGGGCGCTGGGAGAAAATTCGACTCGCACACAGGCTGATGATAGATCGACAAATTGATAATCGGCATTCCTCCTTTTTCAAGCGGCGCTCTACAAAATCCTCTTCTCACCTCTTCTCCCACGCGATCCAACCCTCTTTCTTTTTTCTCCCGATATATACCGTGACTCGGAATATTAGCTATCACAAGCCCATTACGCGCAGCCGAGACACCGAGAGGACATGTAGTAATAACGGCGCTCGGCGGCGGCGATGGCGGCGGGCATTGAAATTACCCGCGTGCCAGTCGGCCGCCGGTAAAGATCTTGCGATACGCGTCCGAATTTGCAGCCGGCTTTTCGGAGAACGGGAGACTGCGGAGTTTCGCTTTTCGTGCTCTTTTTAGCGGGATCGATTCCGAGCCTAAGCCGCTCGTAATTCGCTGATATTAAGCTTCCTCCATGGAGTGTTAAGTGTATCGCGTTTTTTTTAGCGAATTTGAAGAGTCAAGGTTAAATAAAAGAAGTTTCTTTGCTTCTCTTGTAATAATTGCGGGTTACAGTAAGTGCTTTTAAAAACATAAAACTTTGACGCTAAAAAGAAATTGAGACGTTATCTTGAGCAGTAAATCGCGTACTTTTTAATTTAAAATAAAAGTTTTTTCAATGTTCCCGTATCTGAATCCTAAATAGTTCAATAACGTTAATAAAAAGTAACCCATATGGATACAGCCAATTTAAAATTTTTCTATTCATTACATTCAACACGAAAACCACAGTGACTTTTCAAATCGCAAATTGAGATAAAAACCACAGAATAATCTAATAAGCCTAAATTACTCGAGATCCCTATCTCATTATAGTGATATTAAAAACGATGTCGAGAAAATTCGCTAAAACTCTTCGAAACGTCGAATCCGAAAACGCGCCAAGCTCCGTGAAAAACCGCCAGCGAAGCCCTCCTTTTCCAGGGAAACGGCGACGAGAAAGAAAACGAAAAAGGAAAAAAATAAAGAAATAAGGTCGCTCATAGATTTCTCACTTGGCGCGCGCGTTTACTTCTGTTATATACGAGCGTGGAAATAATAATATCAAGCGGCGCGCGGGCGAGCGCGATTTAATCTGGGACCTTCGAACGAACGAACATGAACTGACTGACATGCACGGCACTCCGGGAGGCGCCTGCGTGTGTGAGTACTACGGGGCTGTGTGTGCTTTAGCCGAGTCGGCGAGTTATACGTTTCGATCCTTTCCACCTTATACTCATCTAAGACCATCAGCGCCTAATTGACTTTGTAAAAAACTGCGCCCGGATGTCGCTTCTTTTTCCGCGACTCGTTAATTTCGGATTCGCGGGCTTTCCCTTATCTCGACGATCTCCCGGGAATCTTTATTATACTCTGGAAGTAAAATTTGCTCAAACCTAAATTCACGCGTTTCTCTGACAAAACTTTCAACGTCCATCGACGCGAGTCAAACGACCAATCTATATAAAAACGGGTTAATTTTTCCAACGGCAATAATTAATCACTGCGCTCGATAAGGCACCGTAAAAAATCAAGTGACACACCGGCGGCACTCGATCGAGGCGGTATTTCCCGCTCGCGGAAAGGGCGTCGAAAGCCAATCCGTTGAGTACACAGGATCATCTGCCTTTATGCGGCAACGACCCCTGTCGAGCGGCGCGCATTATGCAATTCAAATATTATTCAAAGGCTAAAAGCCGCGCTCGAGTGGCGGCCTGCCCGGCTGACGGTTCCGCATACATATATACTGCGCTGCTCGGCTTCGCGCAGATGATGTAAGCGAAGGCGGGAACGAAAGCGCCGCGAGGAGGGGGAAGACGATACGTTGCTCGGCCGAAGGGACACCTTTGCATGCGGGACTCTCGCCACTCGCTCTATAGAGGACTTTGTTGTTTGGGTAGCTGCAATTTTTTTTTAAGCTTTAACTTTTAGTTTAAGTATATTTTGCGGTAGTAACTTCTGAAAAATAAAGATACACAAATTTTTTAAATCCTAATGGTAGAAATAGCCTACCTTGGATATCAATAATATTTAACTCAGCTGCGACGTTGCACAATTTTAGTTAAGCAATCGAACGACTTTTCAGAATAACTCTAAATTACCGGTGCAGCTCCTGATTTTTCGTCGCTGCGAGGGTAAAGCCCAAAGAGCGCACGAAGCGGAGCCGAGGGAAAGCCCGGAAGACCAGGTGTATTTGATCGCTATCGGATTTCGAGATGCAATCACATGGTCCGACGCAACCCATAAACTAGCTGGCTTTTTTTTTATTAGTCATCTTTAGAGCTTTTAACGTCTTCTTGTGCACATATGGATTATGTGCTCGATCAATACCGCGAGATTGGCTTAAAACTCGAGAGAGTGAACGTTCAAGTTCCGTTTTGTAGGGACGGGAAATCAGGACGTGAAATTTAATTACGAATTTTTTGTAATTTCTTAAAAATTAATAACAGCAAGTTTCCATAGCGTTTAGTATATGAAATTTAACCCTTTAAGTATAAATCTAACGTTTGTCAAGACGAGAAAGACAGAAGGGAAGGAGAAACATTCTTCCCGCAGCCTCACTGACGAGTACACGAAAAAATGTCGTCCCAGAATAGCTCAGTCACGTCCAGGAGTAACACCAGCATCTCGCTCGACCCACGTAAATTCAGATGTCATTCGGACACAATGGCTTCGCGCCTCGCGACCGACTCCACGATTAGCCTGAACGGCGCGGAGTGGCCGCCCGAGAGAAGGACGACAAATCGATATTATACGGCGCGCTGCGTCCTCGTTTCGTGTACGGCTCGAGGCATTCGGCCAGTCCCGACGGCGAGACCAAGGTTGTAGGACATCTCGAGTGTTTGCATTGGTTTACTTTTTTCGTAGAGACGCGCTGGAAGGCGAACGGAAGACGGTGGCTTTCGTTTTTCAATCGTGGAGTGAGATCTCTTTTTGAAATATGTGTAATGCGGTGATTGTAAAGAGTATAAAAAAATAGAAAAAAAAATTGGTTTGCTATGTAGTAAGATTTTAGTATTTGAGAACATTTAGATATATTTTAATTATCTGGTAATTAAAACCTGATTTCTTCGATTTGTTCTAATTATTTTATAGTTTAATCACTCCTTCCAATTCCGACGTACCAAAAATACAGTGGTACCTCCATAAAACAAATGTAATCAGAACCTTACAAGACGCATCTTTAAAACCAAGCTAATTGGATCACGATGAAAAAGGCTGACAAAAAGCAATTTTAATATATTCCTCCTCCTCCGAACGATCCCTCAAGCCAGGCAAAGAAACCCAGAGTAATATTTCCGATTCGCCCTCCTGACAATATAATCACACGGTGACTCTTTTTCGTCGGGAGGCGCGCGCAGAGAGAGAGAGAGAGAGAGATAATTAGCCGCTCGTCGACGCCTGCTGCAGTGCACCTTCTCTTTCTCTCTCTCTCTCTCGCCTCGTTCCTCCGGCGCTTGACTCAGCGCTATCGCGTCGTGCGCACAGCGCGTCGTCGGGGCCACTTGTCAGCGCGACAAATAATTTCCGACCGTCGGCCGCAATCTCTGCATGAAAATCGCGCGCGACTCGAGTTGGGAGAGCCTTTCTTCGGGTTCGGCTTAATTTATATTTTGCGCTGAATAATATCGCGGGGAGGTTAACTAATCGGGCGACGCGTTTTTTGCCCCGGGCTTATTAGATTCCTCGGTTTAAATTACTCGTTGGGTGGAGCTTGCCGTTGAACATTTTTTTTTCTCGTAGCTTCCGTGCATTATGCAATGTAATATTATAGCGACGATTCAGATTTAAGAATGCTTTGTTTCAACATAAGGACTCTAATAAAAAAAGAATTAAAAATTAGTGAGCCACAGAGGACTCTGAATTTTTCCGAGCGAAGAAAGTAAGTGAATGAGAAAAGCTATCAGTCACTTATTCGAAATGCGAGGTGAAGTATTTGCCGAACCGAGGATCTTCTTAGTAAATAATCGAGTTGGACAAGTTCTATTAAGCACAGAGCCGAAACGTCTCGGGAAAAGCTGGCTTTTTTCTTTTAGCAGCTCATTCATCAATTTATCGACTAACGCGTTCGAATGCAGAAAATAAATAAAAACCTACAACACTCAAGTATAAAACATATATCCCTAAAAATATTCAATTGCGATTCTTGTATTTTTTTTTAACAGCGACGTTTTTATTAAAATCTCAATAATAACAAAAACTTTATAACACTTTAATCGACAATTCCCTGAATAAACACATTCTAAGTTTCTAAAAATAGGGTCAATATGTAAACTATTCAATTAATCCATGTTTAAACGGTTTAATAAGACGCTCCTCTCTTTGAAGAAAGTAGTACTTCGCCTTACGAGCTCCTTCGCCTCTCCTCGCCCATTTCCATTAAGCAAATTGACAGGCACGCGTCTCGAAAGTGTCCCCTAATTTTCATAATGCCGTCGTGAAATGCACGTATAGCTTACGATCCGCATTTTCCTCTTTTCCCCCAGACAAAATTCTCTTTCCGAGGCTTGCGTCAGATATATACAACCCTTTTTGAAAGTGTAAACAAAAACTACCGCCAAGACAAACAGTCGAAGGCAGAGGTTACTCGTGGAAACAGCTGCACCGGATAGGTCAGTTTGTGCGGGTGTCCGGCAGCAGTTGCTTCTAATCCGCATATATTGCATCGGTCAGTTGATGTCCGTTTGACGCAAAATCAGAGTCGTGCAGCATGCTGGTCTAAATGCCTTTTGTTTCCAATCCTTCCGTACGTCGCTTTCTTCTCTGCGCGCGATTGACTCTTGCTTGTGCGCCAATTGTTGGGTCTAAAGTAAATTGCAATCAACTGGCGATATTCTTTTTGACATCGGCAACAAAGGTTTTTCTTGCTCGTTCAATTCTCCCAGATGCATTGCGTCAGTTAATTTTACTGCCGTATAAACTTTTCTACGCTAAAAAATAAATTAAATTAAATTAAAAAAATAAATAAAATATAAATAAATAATAGATAATAATAATAATTAATAATAAATAATAATAAACTTTTTTATTCAGATTCTGCTTGATTAAATAAAAAGCAAATATTTGCCGCTTACTATAATTATTTTAAAATAACATCTACACGGATTTAAGGAAAAAACGCGCCTTTCTGTTTCAGCGCCAAAAAGCAACTCGAGCGTGGGCGACTTCGGCAGCGGCTCGGTGTCCGGCGGCGTGGGCGCGGTGTACCCAGGCTCGCTGAGCAGCGCCCTGACCGCCTCCAGTTCCCTCAGCTCCAGCCCCGGCAGCGTCGGCGGCGTCGGCGTCTCCCTGAGCGTGGCGGCGGCGGCGGCCGGCATGTCCGCGAGCTTCAACAACACCGGCCGCACGAACTTCACGAACAAGCAGCTTACCGAGCTCGAGAAGGAGTTCCACTTCAACAAATACCTGACGCGCGCGCGCCGCATCGAGATCGCCTCGGCCCTCCAGCTGAACGAGACGCAGGTCAAGATCTGGTTCCAGAACCGTCGCATGAAGCAGAAGAAGCGCATGAAGGAGGGCCTGATACCGGCGGACAGCGGCGGCAGCCAGCCGTCGCTCGCTACGCGCAGCACCAGCAACTCGCCCACCAGCTCCTCCGGCCTTGACGTCGCCATGGGCCTCCACGGCTTCGCCTCGGAGAACAGCCGCGAGTCGCCGCCCGCTCCCCAGGCCAAGGAATGATGGTACGCGTAAGCTCGGACAAGGTCCGACGCCGACCCGACCCGTCAGTGCAGACTTTCGCCGATGGAGAATCGAGCGCGGCCGACGAAGATATTGTGCACCGCGTTTTCGCTCGGCGCGAGATGGAACTGTATCGAGTGACGCGGTTATTATTTAGATAGATTTCGCGCTCACGGCGCGGCGGTGTAACTGCTACTAGATAATCCTCCGAAATTTTCTCTTACTTTTGTTTGAAAATCATTCTGAATTATAAAGTTCTTTTCGAAGGGGTTTAGAAAATTTTATAAATTACGATGACTAAGTGATCACCGTGAGAGCTTGTGCGATGCACTAATACTTATTTTATTCATTTTAGGGAAGAATTTTTTAGAACCGCAGTACTAAATCGAGAAGGTTTATTCTTTGAACGATGCAAATGTTTCAAAACACTTTTCGTTTAAATTAGAAAAATGAATAGAATAGTCTCTTGGGAATAAAATATGAACTTTGCTGAGAAAAAAGTGAAAGCAATCATTATTCAAGAATTATAATAGTTCCACCGATCAGAACGGTTGTAAAATTTCAATTGCACAATCTGGTAAGAAATGCGCTATTATTTTATCGCACATAATTATTAGCGATCTAGGACGTAATACAATGATGCAGCAACAGAAAAACTGAATTTACAAACTGGAAAATGTTAATTAAATTTATTGAAAAGAATACGACAGAATGTACGATTTAAATATGCATTGCATTCATAAAATTTGTAAAAACTTATCCATCCTTCTTTTAAATTTTAATTATTTGTAATATTTAAGTGTCTGCTCGTGTACTTTGTAGCATAAGAAAAAATTTACAGTGCGTTACAAAAACTCACTGAAATCGTGTAAAAAAATGATTAGTTTCGTTTGTAAATAAATATAGTTAATATAAAAGTAATACAATCATTTATTTTGAAACTAAAACTTGTTTGATGGTTAAAAATAATTCTGTAAAATCTAGATTGTACGAAATTTTTAATAGTTCTTTAGCAGTTGTTGAACAATCAACGACGCCATGTAATTCCAATGCTGTTACAATAGTACCATATAGTAGGAGGAAAATTCATTTATCTAACTGTATGTGTTATTGCAAAATTACTTGCTGCTTTGTGCAGTTTCTATCGATAACTGAAAAAAAAACATCCTGCAAAAAGACTGTACTATACCTTCTTTGATAAAAAGTGTTCTTTAATTTTATCATTATCATATAATTGTATATTCGTTGAAATTATACCAAAGAAATAAGAGGTGAAAAAAACCAGTAGAACGATTAAGGGGGTCTTACACCAAAAGAAAATTTTGAAGAAAATTATCTGTAACAAAAAAAATAAATTATATACATAAAAATAAATATTATACACTTAATATATATATAATTTGTGATAAAATGAGCCATGGTAGAAGGTC
>UCOL01005142.1:0-12504 GCA_900474335.1 Ormyrus nitidulus | reverse complement strand
CTTTCATACCTATTTATTAGCCAATGTCAATTAGAAAGAAAATTATGAGCCTATGTAATAGCGAAATCATGTGAAAAAAAGCGTTTCATCGCGACCTATTAAATAGCCACGGGACTTATCTATTAACTATTTTCCTAGCCATTTTCAATGCTGGAAATTCTACCAGGGAATAAGAGAAAATTTTATGGACAGCGCGTGTAAGGTAAAATTTCTCCAAATGTAAAAACGTGCACAGAGAACGTAAGAGAAATCGTACTGACTGCTTCATAAATATGACACTGGCTTCTAATAGTCATAAATTTGAAACTCTTTTAACAAAGCACTTTTTCTGCGTGATCGCTCAAGTAGAGACAAGTCACGTGTGTTTCTCCGAAATGTCACTCCCGAGTTTTCTCGATTTCGACAAATATTTTTGCGAACGAAACTTTTGATTTTCCCATCCCCGCAAAAACGTGAACGGACAGCGAGGCTTATTCTCAAGAAATATAAAACACGTTTACACTCTAAAAGATACTCGTGTATTATAGAATTAATTTTTTCAAACTTGCAGAAGAATATACAGTTTATATTTTTATACAGCTAGAAACATTGCGTTGAGCGACATTATTAGGAAAAGCAGTTTATTCAGTTGAAAAAGAACGCTATTTATTAAAATCCATCCAAGGTTCTGCAGAACCACCTATTCGTTGACAATTTTTCCGCTCTGTTTACCCGAACTTAAACGCTCTATTACTTCCCCGCAGCTTCTTCAATATCTGCTCGAACTCCGATTCTGCATAATGCGGCATCGCGAGGCCAAAAGCAGTCATCAATAACGTCGCAGCGTAGCTATCGCGTTCTATACACCCGAGCCAATATCGAGCGAGTCAAGTCACGACACTCGTCTCGCGCGTTCGGTCCCCCCTGTATATACACTCGGTCCTTAACAAGCCGCTGCTTTCACGCGTGAGCGATACGCGCGTTGTCGCTTGCGCAAACGGGCGAGCCGGGCGCTGCGTTCCTGAATTCCGACACCTTCCCCGTGAGACGCATTGTCCATTTTTTACCTCCCGCGAGTTTCCGCAAGATGTAACGGGGCGTCTCGCGCGCTTTTGTAATGTGGGCTTTTTAGGCGGGGCGCGCAAAGTGCCTCGCGTTGATTGATCATTCCGGGAGTTGGTTCGCGGCGGGGAAAAGATTTCGTTGATAATCGAAGGGATTTAAAAGTAGGACGTTCCGCAATATTTTCAAGGTGGTTCGTTTTGGCAATGTAAAATAATTAATGTGCTTTCGTGTATACTCTATTCAGCATTTGAACAAGTTACATACGTATTATACACATGTAAAGTAAGATATTTCGGGTACATATTTACTTACGGATTTATTAAGAATTTAATGGAGTCATAAACCTTTAAGTCTATAGGTTATCGATAGAGTAATTTATAAGCAGAAATCTTTTTTAATGAAAGGAAATATACAGGAATTAATCTGCATCAATCTGGTCTCCCGATTGGGTCATTCATAAGGTTCAGGCTGACGATTTTGGGTAATTGTAAGAGAAAATTGATTCCGATTTTAGGGTCCAATAAGTCAATAATTTCATGTCGAGTATATCACATTGAACTACATTGAATCCACCAATTTGAATTTTGTAAATCTGAATTTGAATTCGTCATCCGCGATAATCAAAATCCGTCGATACATAACGTACAAACAGTATTCGAAAAATAGTCGAATACGGATTCTTCGTCGAGTATTATTCAATACGGCCTATATATATTCTTGAAACATTATTTCTGATCTTTGACGAGTGAAAGGTCTCGGATTCATTATATAACGAAAAAAAAAAAAAAAAAAAAAAAAAATCACATCAACCCAATAAGCAATAATCCCCGCAGAAGACTTACCGTTTCTTCTTCCTTGTCGCGCAGTTTGCGATTAGCCTCCTCGCTCTCTCTATTCGCTTTCTCCAGCTTCTCGATCAGCCGGGTCTTGGCTTGCATCTCGTTGATCTGCGGAGCAGAAAGAAGAGAAAAAAAAGTTTGAGCTTTGATTTACGATCGCGCAGACACAGGCGGGGGGGATCGGGTTTTGTCTCGCCCCTCGCTCCGGTCCAATTATTACCCGTAAAAATTCTGACGTAACGAGTACGCGTCTCGGGATCGCGCTCTGCGAAATGTTTCTATTATCGGCGCGCCGAGTAAACACACTTGCACAATTCGCCGCTGATTGGCAGCCCTTTGTAATTAATGCCCCGCTTCGACTGTACACACACATGCATTATCCCGAGCTCGATTATGCGATTTGATCGCGTAAAGTGGCGCGGCTCGGGCTAATGTTTCACGTGCCGGACAGTATGATTTCTCGCGAATTGAGCCAGCGATCGCGAGATAGGCGGGTAATGTAATAATAGAGGAATTCCGATATCGTTAATAAGGCATTAAACTTTGCTGTTACGTTTCTTTTGTCCGCGTCAGTTCTTTGTTGCTAATTTCAAGAAAGTGGTATGTCCTTGCTGTTGAAAGTAAAAATGGTCTTTAATACAATGAAAAGAAGTTGCTTTTTTTATAACGGTGTCCGTATGTTTATCGGAGGATTAAGTAAGAATTTGGTAAAAATCGTTAGATGTTCATAGAATCTCTGGGGATAAAATCTCTTTTAGTACCGATCCATTACGTTAGTTTAAATACTACTTCAATTTTTCGGTAAGCTTCATTTGCAATTTTATGCTGCCAATTACAAGGGAAAATATTTACAAGCTTATGGTGAGATTATCTGATAAATTTATAATAATTAATAAATACATTATTATTAAATCATATAGATATAACTTGCTTTTTCTAATTATCTTGCATATAGTATTAAATAAATTATGTAAATTATTTAAGAAACTTTAAAGAATATTGAAAGAATAGGAAAACGAGAGTATCAAATTTATCATTAAAGTTTTGTCTTATTAAGCTTTTTAAAAAAATTAATTTTGAAAATTTCTGACTTTGCAGTTTATACAGCTTTAGATAAATTAAAATAAAAAAAAACATCTTTAATACTTGTATAATTCATTACTTACATAACTCAGTTTAAGATATTGATGTTTTATTCCGACACCTAAAGTAGGTGAATTTTAAATTAATAAAAGACAAGTATAGCTCAAGAAACACTATCTGTTTATGCTGTTAGCAATAAATTTGCTGATTTCGACGGTACTTTCTAAAAAAAGCCAAATTTAAACTTTTTTTTATATCTATCAAGTATTAATATAATTATAGATACAAATATAGATTAACCGTAGTCGCTTTAACAGTAAAACCAATTTCTTTATCTTCCATTTTCCCCGTTAAGATAATCGCACTAATTGAACCCTTGGTTTCCGATAGCCTGTTTTCAGTTAAGAGGCTCCGTTTCCGCGACAATAATGCGTCCTCGCGCACATCTGTCCCTGCAGAAATGGGGGCTCGTTAACATTTTCAGAGGCGGTGATCCGCGAGAGCCGTCAACCCGAACAAACACCGAGTAGCGGCGTTGCATCGGATCCCGAGGTAGCATGAATAATTCATCGGTGCGCGTATATTATGGCGAGGGTATAGAACGCGTCGTCGCCCTGGAAATTGATAATTCAAGGGGATTCATCTGCTGCGGCGGCTGCTGCGAGAGTCGATATATATATATAGTGGCTTCGCAGCAGGAAGAAGCGCGCGCGCTCGCTTACCTGACCAAGATTTCTTCGCTCCACTTTCGGCGGCTTTATGTTACGTGCTTGTATAACTCGGGGGCTCCACTCTCTTTCGCTCGTCCCTTTCTTTTTCATCTTTTTAATCGCAGCCAGTTTTTTTTTCCATTTTCGCCGCTTTCTGATACTCTTCCGCGACGGGCTTTGTTCTTTTTTTTGGAAGTTAACTTTTAAGTTATATTAGTTTGAAACTTGGAAAGCAAGAGTTTATATTTCTGAAATAAAGCTCAATAAGCGGTTTTGAAAACGAAATTATTATTATAAATCCAATAACTATTTTCAGTTAGCCTTTACCCAATTCATTTGTACTTAAAAGACACTCTTCGTTTACCAGCCCAGATCGACTGTCAGCCTTTAAAAGCAGCATCTCCGAAAAGCAGTTCGACATTATTTCGTGCGGTGACGATACGTTATATATGTATATCTCTCTCTTCTCTCGGGCAGCTGATGATCTTTCGACAAACGCCCGAGGGCCTTCACCTTCACCTTGCCTTTCCTTTCTAGGCTCTCGGCGACTGCGTTCTTCCGCGGGCAGACGGTAACGCGCGAAAGATCGTCTTTTTCGCGCGGCAATTCCTCCGGCTTTTTTGCGCTAGAAATGTTTTGAGGAAAGCGCGTATGTGGAACGCGCGCAAGGGGAATCTTTTTCTTAGACCGGCTTCGGCGTCCACCTCGATTGTCCGTGCACTCTGAAATTGTTGCCATTGTATGATAATAACGATTTTTTAAGCGAGATCGATAGAATTGCCGCATGGATTTCGAAACTGGACTGCTTTCGTTTTTGCGATTAGGGTGTTTTTTTTTTTAAAGTAGTTCTCATTTTAGAATAGAAGATTTAGCGTTTTATTTTATTGGGGTCAATGGGTTATGATAATAGTCTTGGGTGTTTAAAAGGAAAGTAGAATTTACAAGATTTTCTAGTATGAAAACCAGGCTGAATTTACACCATAAGAAACTGCAAATTTGCACGTTATTCGCGTGTGAACTATTTTTTCAAAGATCTCGATTGCGAATTGAAATGATTGGCGATAAATTCAATTTTATTCCCAAAATTTTTTCAATTTGAATCTCGTGCAAACCAATAAATGTAAATTCACCCCTCATTTCCGTAGAAAATGTTCCGCGCGAAGCGCAGCGTGCCGTAAGCGGCGGTAAAAACGAGGAAGCAAGAAGCCACACACGCCGAGTATGCAACGCCTAAAAGACGATTCCGCGCGAAACACCTTCGTCATTAGCGCTCGAGCGCTTTCAAAGTCTATAGATTTGTACGCGCGTATACGCTTGTCTCGACGTCGTCGGTTACTTCCTGCTTTGCGCGCGCGAATCCGCGAATTCGCTTGCACTTTCACTGCTGCTCGTATCGAGCTTGTATCAAATCGGCCGTGCCATTGATATTGAAAGGGAAAGGGGCCGCGAGGCGCGAATGCCGCGATTCGCCAGCGACACGTTTAATATAGGAATGGCTGATGGCTGTGCGAGTCTAAAAGTATTAGGTGCGAGAAGAGAATGGATTTTGTAAATTTGTTTCGCTTAAATTGCAAATAGAATGAAGGGCTTATGAATAGTTTGATATCTACTGTTATAATAATTATCTACAATCTCACTGTACAAAGATATGCGATAAAAGCTGGAAATACAATCGTCTTAAAAAAATACCAACGTCAGTCATTATTTTTTATTGATGTTCTACATAAAATGTAACATCAAAGAAAGTATAGAGAAAATCGTACTTCGATAAAAGTTTTCAAACCGCTGTAAATACCCGGTTCATCCACTGAGTTTTTCAATTTCAATCGCACGTGTAATAACCCGTTTTATTGAAAGATAAATGTATAAGTGAAAATTTATCTGCGCGGGGGCAGCATCTCGCCGACCGCAAGAGGCACAAGTTACCAGCTTTGAATACGCGGAAAGCACGTTAATCTTCGGAGAGATAGTGGAGAAATTTCTCATGCTTCTCGATGAGCTATTAGCGCGGATCCTTAACTGGTAAAAACGACTAAAGCTTCATTAGTATAACTTTCGCCGCGGAGACGGTTAATTAAATTTTATTCGGTTTTAAAACAAAATATTTTCAAATGACTTCGCGATGAGCGTTATGTATATGCACGTGGACTTTTCTCCAACTCGTATTTTATGAATTATAAATATGAGTAGTCCTTGTATTTTAAAAGTTGAATAGTTGGAAGAATATATGAAAATTCAAACACCTGCATGCCGGAGGATAATTTTCTTTTTGATGGAAAAAAAAAAGTTTACAACAAGCTACAACTGAACTACTGGTCCAAACCCATCACCGAAAAATCCGGCAGATATTTCTGAAAAATGCCCCCGAAAATGTTGGAATGACAGGAATTCGAACTAACTCATGTTTGTTTTGGGAGGCAAGAACCTTTACCGCCTGAGTCAAACATCGCTCAGAAGAGAATTTAATACTGCAAATTAATAATTAAATTTGTACAAACAGTTTTTACGTAAGAAAATTTGTTCTCAATAATTGTATTGAATTTTCATTTAATAAACTGTTAATCTTGTTCAATAATTATTTTCTATTTTAAAAAGTCGCAAAGATTCTTTTCCCTTTTTTTGAAATAAAATTATAAGAACCACTGATGCATATTCCTATATAGGATCTTCCGCTTCTTATCACCGAATGGACAAAAAAAAAACTTTTAATTCCATTAAAACAAACAAAAAAGTCGTCCGGTAATAAAAAAAAATCGATTTTCCGTAATAATACAATTCGAAACCCCGGCGACTGTGAGAAGCGGCTCGAGACCTACCGGGGAGTGCATTGTGCCGGCACACGCACGCCTTCATACATCAGACACGCGCTCGGGTCGGTGCGCTCAAAATCCTAGAAACGATGCATATATAAATCGAGAGCGCCTCGGCTCTCGTCTCGAGCGGCGATTTCAAACGGATACTGCGGTGCCATAACGATCTCGCCGACGAGTGAAAGTCCCGACGGTTTTCTGAGAAAGTCGCCAAGAATCGGCACGATTGTCGTCGGTTCGGCGTTGGCGCGAATTTCCATAATAAGCGGGTTCCTTTTTTTTTTTTGAGTTCTCCGTTGTTGTTCGACAAGTGCTTTGACTTGAAACGGGGTCTTAGGATTTTGCCTTTGACGCAGGTGATATTAGGCGATGTAATGATGTGATCTAACTTTATTGCGGGTCGCTACATGATTGCACCTGATGGCAGATTTATTCAAAGAATTTATTTGGTAGAAGTAGAGTTTCACAATTTAAGCAATAATTTGATTAGTGAAAAATGTATTAGCTTGTTTTACAGGAACTCTATACATATTGCTGACTGTATTCTTATGTTATAATAGATTTAGTGGTCGTATTCAGTCCTGTTGAAATTTCTTTCCATTTCGTTATAAGTACAGTTATAAAAGACATGCATAATTTTATTTTATTCGTAAATTTATTGAACTACTTCATTTATAAGACTTCGAAAACTCAGTAAAAAAATCAAATTAATTTATCATGTCAACTCTGTATTTCACGTTATATACTTTTTTTTCATTCTTAAATTTTACGTATCCGTATATTTGTGAAGAATTAATTAACGTCATTTTTTTAACATGAAGGATATTATATATCCACTTAATATAATTATATGAATTAAAAGTAATCTTACGAAAAATAGATATTAAATTGAATATAATATAGTATCATTTTATAACAAGATGAATATTAAAATTTATAGAACGATGTTGTGTTAAAGTTTCAATTAAGGCCATTTCATATTTCAGATTAACATCATTTTCTACATAGATATACATCTAATATATGGTCATAACGGGTTTTAAAATATTACTGACATGGTTCTTCAAATAGAACAAAAATGGAAGATCTTCGCAAAATCTTTAAATCTGGATCACGGATGTTTCACGGCGATGCACCTGATACTTTTCATATGGTACTGAAAGTCTCTTGGCTCTTTTAAGCTAAAACTCCACTGGTGACATACTTTATCTGCGATATTTTCAGTTCAAATAAATAAGTCTAATTCGATCATTTTTTTTTTCAATTTAATGATTTTACATTGCATCAGGTTAATAACTAATATATAGTCCCCAGGAATGCAACACGGTTTCAAAATCAATAATTATTCATGCAGGCACGAGCTCGACTAACATTTTCCGAAAAATTCAGGAAACGTTTTTATGAAAGAACTCTGAAAAGATTCGATTTTGAATGAATCAAGCTGCACATTGACGGGTTTTGTTGCCTTTATTTATTTAACGCTAACAATAAAACAAAATCCGCTTACTTATTTACTCTTTGAATACGATTTTGGTGCGTATCAGTTCGATGAGTTGCCTATAGCGATCAACCTTGCAAGTAGGCGGTGATAGAATCGCTAACCCTCGCGGTTAATCCTTGAAAGGACTGGTTTCCTAGCAACCTTTGACAGCGGCTTTGATTATTCATATTTTCTTTTTGATGGAGTTTTCCTTTGATGAAAAAATTCGGCGAAATTGAATTCAAAAATATTGAAAATGTGACAAAATTTTGCGTGCGCAAAGGAGCAAATTGATTTAAAATGTATTTAAAATTATTTTTTATCTATTTAAAATTTTGCAAAGCGTCTATTAAAGTTAATTTTTTTGTTAAGTGCAAAAGCAGGAGTGACAGTCTGCAAAAACTTATAAATGAAAGAATATTTTATACAGGAAAAGTGATTTCTGTAACTACTCGTGAAATTACAATCCCTAACTTTTTGAAATGCTTAATAGTATGATATTTCTATCTAATTAAAATTTTTCAAATCTAAAAACCCTCCTTAATTAACTCATCTTATCGCAATATTCATCAATATATCCAAGAAAAATAAATTTAATAAATATAGTTAAAGTTTAACTGCGCCGTACATTTGCATTAATAAGCAGAAATTAAATCCTTCTTTGCGCATGTATATATGTATATACCTTTCAGGAAATTGCAAAATACCGCAAGGATAAATAAAAATAAAATAGCCAACTTTATTCGAAGCAAGTGTTTTTACGCACTGCTGCCGCGCGTTTACGATTCAATTCAGCCGGACAACGTATACAAATAAAAAGCATTGCGACGTCAATAATAATAGCCCCGCGCATTGCGCGCACCGAAAGTGAGATTTACTTCTTACTTTACTATCGCTCGTAAAAGCGGAACGTTCGCCCGCTTTTCTTTCGATAAAGGGACTCAAGACTCTCGATTTAAGCCTCGATCGGACTGCATTCGCGCTTGCCAACTGAATTTGCGCGCATCGCGCGTCCTGGAATTTAAAGCTTAATCGGTCCGTCTAAAAACTTGGGCAAACTCGCGATTAACTATTCCGCGAGTGTTCAAGCCGGACACGTCCTTTTCGACTGGCGGCTTCCTTTTTTTTTGCTTCCGAGTTCAATGAGCCTCTTTCTTCTTGCATTGCTTTTTTAATACGTAAGCGAGGATATAAACATTTTTGTCGGTGTACGAGATTGCTTCCTCTTGGATGCAGTTGTAAGTTCTCGTTAATGAAGTGCTGTTAATGATTTTTGCGGATGAAATTAATGAGTCGGTACTGTTAACATGATAATCTTTGTTGATACGTTTTAATTTAAAATATTAATTGTTATTAGGTTAATCCCAGCCCAGCTGACTTCAGTACTGGAGGATTATAATTTTCCGCTCTAATTTAACCAGATGCGAATTTCATCAATTTGCGTTTCCTAATTGAGACAGTTATAAGTTTATTGATTATTTCATACAAATGAATGTAATTTAAACGAATTTAAATGGTTGGAAATAATTTTAAATCAATATTATTAAAAATAATTTACTAATACAATAATAAGTTTTATTAGAAAATTTCTTATGGGCAGAATGTTAGATAATAAAATACTTGGGATCCTTTCCGATATGCGAGTTTCATATGCTAAAAAAAAATGAAATCCTAAAATTAAAATGAATAACGGTCAGTAATAATAAGCCTGAAATTGAAAGTGCAAAACAAACAAAAATTAAATGCCTTTTTACCGAAAAAATTGTGCATGTCTCGCACGTCGATACACCGAAAGCCAAACGGCGATATATTTCCGAAAAGAGCGCGCGAACTGCCGAAAATTCAAAAGCACTCCGACCCCCCCTCATGATTAATTCAGATCGATTCTCGCAGCAGCGAAATTCCCTTCTCTCTTTCATTCCTTCGCTTGCATGCATAACATACCTACTCCTCTTTCTCTCCCAAGCCTGCGCGTATCCTGCGTACATCTTAACGCGCTCCTCAACCTCTGTCTCTCTCTCTCTCTCCTTCTCTTTATCTCCTTTTAAAGCGCATAACATACGTCCTCGCGAGGAGTCGCGCGCTGCACCCGCCGGAGAGCCGAGTCCATAACGCGAAAGCGGCCGCTGGAATATCAAATGCATGCGCGCTCGTTGCACCTCTCTCTCTCTCTCTCTCCCCATCGAGGTCGCGCGAGAGGTACGTAAGTGCGACCACCACTCTCGCAGGCGGCGAAAGCCTGGCTTTGACCATTCCCACGCCTAGGAGGAGAGCCTAAATTCAGACGCTTGACCGAACGAGCGCTCAAAGACGCGGCTGGCTATAATAATGCCGCAAGGCGAGTCTGCGCCGCGGTCTGCTTTTGCGCGGAATTATGCGGACGATATCGAGGATCAAATTGAGATTACACGCGGCCGAGTGAATTGGGACGCAGGTTGGGCCTTTTTTTTTATTGCAAGAGACGTTGAGCGACGGAACTTAGGCTTAATGTTTTAAGTTGTATTAGAAAACAAGCGATTTTGCGTGTGGATGAAAATTTGTTATACTATATTGTTTTAAAATTCATTGTTAAATTTTTTTTGTGCGAAATCTTTAATCTTCAGTTTTTTCGGTCTCTAGTTAAACACACTTCAGCTTTCAAATTGTTCGGCTTTCTACGTATTTTAGTGTCTAAGAGTGTGAGAAAAAAAAACAAAGTTCGAGCCAAATTTGCGATCTAAATCCCCGATCCGCGGTACCAATTTTCCCGCGGATAATAAGCCTCTATTTAAAAAAATTTCATTTTATGTTTTCCAGCCATTGTTCGTATAAAGATTTGTTTCAGTTGATTTTAGAAACGGCTAAACGTATTCTAAAAACAAGTTATTTACGTAAGTTGGAAGACTTGAAAACCTTGTAACTGTGGAAATTTCAGTTTTGAATCGTAATGAAAATTTCGAATTGTTGGCTACAATAAGTAAACATATATTTGCAATCATTTAATATTAGTAATACGACTTGATATTCAAAATAAAAATTATAATATTCAAACTGTGTTTCTCCTAACCCAGGCGACTCCTAATGATTTCGACAACGAAGCACCTCTGCCAGTTACCGAAAATCTAAAACATAAAGGAACCTTGACAATAGATCGTTCCGAATAGTGCCTTTCTTGACCGTACCAATTCTTGCGAGAACTGCTCTCATTTGTATCTAAACGGAACGAAAGTACATATACGGAAGATAAATTCGAATGTACGAACGAGACTCGAATTTCCGGAAAACAAGCGATCCAGATAAGGCATCTCTCCGTTCGCTCGAAATTTCGGAAAAACCGGGTGAAAAAACAAACCGACCGATGAAAAAAAAAAAAAAAATTCGAACGGGCCCCGCGCTCTCTCTCTCTCTCTCTCTCGGCACGCTCGCGCGGTGACTCCTACGTGCGTCGGGGAGGCGTGCGCGGTATTCGAACGGTCATGCGATGCCTCGTTTAAAAGCCGAGTCGAGCTGAAACTGCAGGCACGTGCAGGCGCACAAAAGGGGGCCTCCCCGACAATGGGAAGATATTACCCCGGCGGCGCACGCCTTCTTTTCTACGAGCGAAACGGCGAGCGTGCGAAAGCTCGACGACTTTTTGCGGCTCCGCGCTCTTTCGAATAACCCCCCCACCGTCCTCTCACTCGGCTGCTTTGCTTCGTCGAGTGCCGTTGTGCTGTTATTTTCAGGGTAATCTCTCCCCCCCTCTCTCTCTCTCTCTGTTTCTACGTTCCTCGCACCGACGAAACCGTTTCTCTCCGGTTTCCATTTCCGCGAGATGCTCGCCTTCCTCCTCTGCTTCTTGTGTGCTCTAGACATGGGACTGTTAAGGACGCAAAGGAGCGGAGAAAGAAAACGTGCGGAAAGTCAATTGGCAAAGTTTAAGGAAAGGTTTGCGAGTGTTTTTATGGATAGAGTTGCAGCACTGACGGAAATAACAGATTTTCGGTCCGTTCGAAGTTAGTTCTACCAGAAACAATTGAACCGAGTGCCTTAATAATGTATTCTGGCAAAATTGTGAAATAAAATTCAATATCCGGGATTTTGATCGACTCGCAATGAGGACAATATTGCCGTAATTCTCATCGCACATATATTCTGCAATATTGCAAAGTTATGATTAAATTTTAGTTGCTAAACGATCGAAATCAAATAGCACTATCTGTAATAGTGTTCTCGGTAATAGCAATTAATAGACTTTCCAATATCGTAAGTTTACATTTTCTAAATAGGTCAAATATGGAACTAGCACAGATTTAATCTTTCAAAAACTCATAAATAAAATCTACTAAATACTGGGGTATCGCACAACAATAATTGTATGATTAACTATGCTGGTATTTTTCATTACAACGATTAAATGTGAACATTTTCAGATAATCAGTTTTAAAAATGAAACAGTTCTTCTTTATTTATTTTGATAGGACACAGCGGTAAAACTGCTTGCTGCACTGAGAGAAAAAAAGGAGTAAAAATTACTATTTTGTATCGTTATTTCAGATATGAGAACAAAAATAAGGATA
>UCOL01005141.1:0-12496 GCA_900474335.1 Ormyrus nitidulus | reverse complement strand
TTAAATTTTCCATTTATAATAAATATATTTTCTACTTATACACTACGAGTTCTTATTTCTACATATAACTTCAACAGCAATGACTAGCCGTAAGGGATTTTTATATGACACGAGAAAACTCTTGTCGGAGTAAAAAGCCGCAACGGCATTAATTGTAAAGTGTCTATTAATTACCAAGAATTAATGGTTTTCTTAGGGCTTGCGACGCTTGATGGCGGGCCGCCAGCGGGCCCATCAAAAGAAAAGATTAATGAATCTTCGCGCGCTCGCTTTCAATTCGAAAAGCGCCCGGCTTTTACAAAAGGAGAATTTCGCGCCCTTGCAAATTAATGATCGTCCCCGGCTCTTCACGCGGCTCCATTGAGCTCCAGTTTTCCCCTATGATTGTTGAATTTCCCTGCTATCGCATTAACCAAAGGGGTTAATTAAAAAGCTATAATCGATTCGGGTCGTATGTTGGAATGCGATAAAACCCTTCATTAGAATTGCCAGCTCGACTTAACGCAGTATTTCAATAGATTTGCAATAATGTGTAAGTGAATTACGATCCGACTACTCTTCTGATAATCAAATTATTGGAGAGATTCCTTGCAGGTCTATCATTATGACTCAAACTATTCAATATATTTTTATATCTTGGTACAGATAATAAAATTTTAATACTCCGAAAGGAGTAGAGTGATAATTATCGATCGGGTAATAAAAGTCAATTTATAAAATAGATTTATCGTGATTTTTTCACAGATGATTTTTTTCTTAATACGTTATAATTAATGCAGTCCAGTTCATTTAAACCTACTATTATTATTTATCATCGCATAATATGTGACATGATAATAAATTTTTTACACAATTTAAAATTACATGAATTAAATTGTAGAGCAAGTTACACTGCCTATGAATTGGCATCGGTTTTAATTCCCCCATTATCGAAAAAAATGCTCCTTGGATCGTAAAATTTTACAGATCATTAAATGATCATAATAATGAACAATTCATATCGTCCCGAAGACGAGAGTATAGAAAAAAAGAGGATGAAATTTTTCATCCGGATGGAAAATAATTTTTGCGCTGCAGCAAAAGATCAAGATCCCCCGTAAGCGGTAATTCCTTTGTGCATACAGTGCGCGTCTCCCGACTTTGCGCGACGAATGAAGTGGCACGTTCCGAGTCTTCATAGATCCTCCCCGGGCTTCTGAATGCGATAAAGAAAAGCGAGAGCGAACTCCGAGAGAGGGAATAAGGCGAGAAAGGGCGAGCGGCGCACTATTAAAAGCGAGGGTGGAGGATGGCAAAAAGGGCAAAACGGGAGAGAGAAAGCGCGCAACGTTCGTGCGATATTCTTTCGCGCGCGCATTAAATGCAATCTCCGATCGCGCGCTCTCGCTTCCTTTTTTTTTCTTCCTCGGCGTTACCGCGGGCAAACACACTTTGGCCCAGATTACGGCTGGGGTCGCGCAGCGCGCGTCAAGATGAAAGAGGGAAAGAGAGAGAGAGAGAGAGAGAGAAAAGAAGCGGAGCCAAAACGTGGGGGGGCACGTAAGACTGCTGCCGCGGTGGCGGCCGTCGTCGCCACCCGCGGAGATCGTATCTTTTAAATAAACGTTTGCTCTCGCGCAGACTTTTGCGCGGCGGCGCGCAACATCGTCGTGGTATAAAATAGGAGGGACGCCCAAGGTGGACGAGGAGGAGCGGCGTCAGACGCCGTGTGTACAGAACGCGCGTGGAGCCCTCGCGTGAACGAAAAAGTTCAAGGGTGCATTTCGCGGCCGATTGACGAATCTCTTAATTTATTGGGCTGGGCGCTTTATAGAATTGAAGAGGATTAGGGATATTAGAAGTAAAGAGTCGGCTTTCTATTATGTACTTCTGAGTGAAGTTGTATAATTATCTTGAATTTGGTCATTTATAATACTTTTGTTAAGATTCTTCTTTTTATTATTAGCAACAGGATAGTTAGTAAGATGCGATACTTAGTACTTTGATGAGTTATATATTGCAGTGGCCATTATTGTGAAATATTTAAATCCGCACCCTACTCGAGTAACTTACTTTATGATCTAAAGTCGGGCGTTTAAAAAGTGCAGGAGTATGCCAATTATTTGGAATTTAAAATATACAACTTGTAAATCATAATATCATAATTATTTCCGTGCATACTTAAGATTATATCCTCAAGGAGCTTTTCCGAGCTTTGATGCCGCTACCCTGAAAGAGGTAAGCCGATTACTCCTACAAGATCGAAGCTTGTATAACAAGGTACGAGATTTTGCAGTCAGAAATTGCTTTACGAATGTGATTCGTATAGATTTAAATAGAACTCCTAAAGGCACGGCCATTCTTTACGTTCCGCTGCACGTCACCAGAAAGTTTTTAATTAATATAAATCATCGGGCTGCTCTCCGTCAATTGAAATTCCCGAAACTGTTAGGAAACTCGCGTAGCGGCGGCATATTGATTCTCCGCGGAAATCGGTCTAATATTGAAATTTGAATGGCGCGGCGGTGTGGGCAAATACAAGGATCCATCGACGAGAGGAGCTCGATCTCATTTCGCACGACCGAAGGAGCAGCCAGTATGCCGCGTCGAGCCCTTCTGTCATCTACGCGCTGCCTGCAGCAGGGCCAAAGAAGCACTCGAGGCACTCGGGCTGCCTACCCGCCGCGGCAGGGGTAAATACTGTCGAATGCCTCTCGATCGATCAGGCATTTTAGCGAGTGGATGAATTGAGGCCGCGCGTGCTCTCCTTATACATTATGTACGCACTGCAGCCGGGTATAATATCGAGGAAGACGAAGCTGCACTTCCGGCCTCGGCGGCTCTCTCTCTCTCTCTCTCTCTCTCCCACAGTCGCCGCCGCCACGGGTACATTCCGCGGAGAGAAAATCAACTCCGCAGTAATGAATTACCCGGATAATGGATGCTGGTGCGTAAGCTGGAGAACGGTTAGGGCCGGGGAAGGAAGAAGGTAGTCTTAAGCAGCTGCCGTTGCTGATAGCAATTTGCTCGGATGATGCTGATGAGATGGCTCGAGTTGTAGTTTATATTTGCCGAAATTTCAACCGTCTCCCGAGATGCGTTTGCTTTCGCCGTCTGGATCGGTTATAATAATTTAGTTCGTCAAGATACCTTTAAAGCGCATTAAACAGTCGCTTTTTTTTTAAGTCTTGTAGCTTTCACTGCATGGATTTAGTTTTCGACTTAGAGGGCCGCCTTTAGAGAAGGCTTATGAATAAAGAAAGATTCTTTGAAACTTACTTTGTAATTATAACTTGTATTATAATCTATATTTCGTAATTTGACTACTTGAAACTTTCTAATATTTTAAGCTTTTACATTATCTGAAAATCTTTCTCGTTTTATATTTAAATCAAGCAATAAATTTTGAATAAACGTTATACTTTTCAAAGCCAATTTAACCACATGAAATTAATCCGTATTTATTAAGCTTTAAAACCAACATTCACTTTCCGAATGAACGCAATTTACATCGAATGAACTTTCGGTGACTCTTTGCGATACCCCAAATACTTTGAGGGCACAAGTGACGGTCCGAGGCAATACGTTAAAATCCAGCAATGAAACGCAATAAAGCTCGTTCGCCCGACGCGGCAGCCAGAGGCGATATAAAAAATTACGAGCGCCGCGTACATCGCGGGATGCAGACGTCGCTGGCGGTCTTGATGCGCGAGGCCACTCGTAATATTGTCATTGCGAAAAAGTCAAAGGAGCTAATCGCGACTGCAAGCGGGAGGCAGAAGGAATATACATATATATACGTTATAACCGGCGAGAGCGCGGGGCGCTCCTTTATAACTGAATTTCTATTAATCAATGCACATAAATTAGCCTTTGAACCTGTTTCACGCCGTTTCTCGCCGCGCCCCCAAAGCCGGGATTTTAAGCATCTCCCTCGCTCTCTCTCTCTCTCTCTCTCTCTCTCTCTCTCTCGCGGCTCTTTATGCGCCCGTCAAGGGAAGCGGCTCGAGAGCAGGGCACATAGCGGCTATAGGTAGGAGGAGCAGGAGAAGGAAGAGGCGAGGTAAGGCAGCCTCGCTCGCTCGCTCGTTCGTTCTCGTGTGTATTATATCGTGCGGGAGCCTCCGAGCGCTTATTACGTTATTTGGCATTAACTGATACTCTGGTTTCGACAAGCTGAGAACTGCCGGGGAAGTATGTGCGAGAGATGATTAAGAACCGAGGGAGAGAGAGAGAGAGAGAAGGACGCCGGGAGGGGGAGACGACCAATGATATTTGAGGATGCGAACTGGTTATTGGAACGTATTTTCTTTCTTTACCTCAACCGCCGGCGCAGGCCGATTTACTTCATCTCGTTCGCTTTTCAGAAATTCTTTCCTCCGCCTCGCTGCGGCATTTTCATTCTGCTCTCGCCGAGCGACGAAACGTTCCGGATCCTTGGCGCCGCCGCAGCCGCCGCGCTTCGAAATCAGATCTCGATCTTTTATTCGGAGCCGGTACGAGTGTACTTATAAGAATCCTCGGGAGGTGAGAGAGAGAGAGAGAGAGAGAGAGAGATGAATCCGTAAGAATAACAGTGATGGAAAATATTTGTCGCTGCTGAAAGTCCTCTCAGAGAGCTTAGTAATCGTTCGGGCGTCGCGCCGCCGTCGCCGTCTTTTTTAGTTTTATACACCTCTTTTTAGGTGCGCGCTCTTTCGATTTGCATGAAATTGATTTTGAATGCGAAATGAGAAAAAAATTCAAATTTAATACCGGCGAGCGGACTAGGTAGAAAAAAAAAGTAAAACAAAGAATTCGATAGTTTTGAGAAAATGTTGCGAAAAGGGATTCGTAAATTATTTATAAAGTTTTCGAAGCGCCGCGTATATAGGTGAATTTATACCGGTATAAATGGAGTGTTTAACGTCTTTAGAAATTTTATCGGGAAAGAACGTTTTGTACTTTGAATTCGGTTTTGTGAGGCCTTTCCATTTAAAACTTATATAGAATTTGAAATTTTCTTACAGAAAAAGAATTTTTAATAAAGTATTTCTTATTCGAAAAAAAGGAAAGTACCGGAATTACTTTTTAATCTCCGCAGCTGAATTATTGCGAGACGCTTTAAATAATAAAGAATCCGGTAACAAACCCCGAGCAGAAAAGGGAAGCTCATCCTGCCGTTCAAAAGCATCCCTAAGTAATTACAAATCTCTATTTAACTCGGTTTCAATTGAAAAAGCAAAAAACTTGCAGAAAACAAACAGCGATAATGAGTTTCGACGACTAAAGGACAGCCACTCTCGCGGATTCTTTCCTCTCCCCCCTTTTTTTTCATTATCTCATTTGCAGTTACGAATGTTCACTTCCGGCGTCGGCTCTTCTCGGTCGGCGCTATCGAAAGTTACTTTGAGCTCCAACGACAACTGAAGCAGAGTAGGGGGGTGGGGGGCTCGTCAGAAACAGCTGAAAAGAGCCACTTGCGTCGTTGTTCTACTCCGTTGAGCTTCTTTCTCCGCGACGGCGAAGCGACAGAAAGCACAGCTCGGTGGAGAAAAAAAAAACTGAAGGGAAGTTAAAAATTCCATGGACTCGCAACTGAGCAGGAATTGACTGACACGCCGGATAGAAAAGTCAAGGAAGTAGGAAATATGTTTGGCGTTTACGCGCACGAATTATATATAGTCGAGGCTCAATTAGTCGCGATTTTTTCCGTTCGCTCTTGTCGACGGGGTATTTTTTTGCTGCTCTGGAAGTTTCTTCTTTTTTTTTTTGTAAGGGGTGAAACGATTATTTGAAATTTGAAAATTTATGTCTTTGTTTTCTCTAATAAATTCTCATCGCACGGAAAAGCTTGCGTAAGAAATGGCCAACTATAATTGTATAAATTAATTTAAAGACTTATTTATGCCAGAATATTTTATCATAATACTGGTTCAGAAAGAATGTTCTTGTTAAAAAAGTAAAAATCTCGTTATGTACAAATAAAACCTAATTAAGGAACAACTGTAAGCACAGTTAAGCATCTTAATAAAGCCATCTGGATGTTGAAACCCGTTATAATACGCTCTCTATTTCGAAAAACTTAATTTCTTTCATCATTCCGAAATCGGTCCTTTCAAATCAACGATTGCTATCGGATTTCTCAGAGTTTGCTTTCAAAATTCCGTAATGATGAAAAAAAAACCCCCACCTTCCCTAAAACTACAAGTAAAATCGAGCGAACGCGATGAGTTATCGAAATCTCGCGAGCGGCGCGCATCGAAATTTCGATGGGTGGCAGAAAAAGCCGCGCTGCAGTTCTTCTGTCCCGGTCTGTTTTTCTTCCTCCTCCGTTATGCTCTCTCTCGAGCGCAACATCCTATAGCAATCGATCCTTCTGGCCGGTGCGGCGGTGCCCGCGCGAAGGGGCAACCGGCCATTAATTCCGAAACATGGGAACAAAGGTTCTACCTGGCTACATGCGGCTCCCTGCTCCTGCTCTCTCTCTCTCTCTCTCTCTCTCTTCGGGCCCTTTTCGCGTCTTCATCTTTCCATCGAGCTCTTTCTTGGTATTGCCACTACCATCGAGCGTTCGGCCGAGCGCATCTTCTCTCTCTCTCTCTCTCTCTCTCTCTCTCTCTCTCTCTCTCTCTCTCTCTCTCCCTCTCAATGTAACGCCGCGCGGCGTTGCGCCCGCTGCCACCGCCGAGGAGTGGCTGCGGTAAACGCCTTGCAACCTGTTCTGCCTGCGGCTTAGTTTCTCTTTTCCCGCGGTAGCAAGAGGCCTCCTATCATGTCCTTCTCCTCTCTTTCCCTCTTTCGCTCTCTCTTTCTCCCTCTCTCTCTCTCTCTCTCTCTCTCTCTGTCTCGGCTGCTTCTCGCGCCTCAAAGCAGGAAGAAACTGGCGCGAGGGAGAGAGCGTCTCGAGCTGTATAATGCACGAGACAGAGAAGGAGAGAGAGAGAGAGAGAGAGAGAGAGAGAGAGAGCAGGGAGAACAAGAGAGACGGAGTGACGAAGAAAAGATATGCACGGAGCAGCCCCGAGACAGGAGGCGCGCGCCTGCAGCCTCCGAGCGGATGTTTCCCCCTTCTCCCCCCCTCCCCTCTCTCTCTCTCTCTCTCTCTCTCTGTATGCGCATTGACATTAATATTCCCTCGTAAAGTCTGCCGTATTCGCTCTTTAGGCGTGGTCAGTGCAGACCCGTGGCCGTGCCGCAAGCTGCCACGCCGCGCAAAACTTTTCCTATATCGTTCACCTTGCGGTCTTCTTCATTCGCAAATTTACTGGTTTCGCCAGGAATTTTCGCGAGAAACTTTACTTTCTCGGTTTTTGTCATTATGAGTCTTATTAATTGGGAAGAGCAACGTTAATTGCACTTGAAAACAACTTAGCTCCGCTCCTCCCGTTGATCCGCATTTGCTCGTAGGAGGAAATTTTAAATGATAATTTTTTTAGGCATCGGCGGCATAATCGATTATTAATTATCGTCACCGTGCAAAATCAAATATTATTATATAATTTGAAAATCTGAATAAGAAAATTCATTTTAAAGCAGCACAAAGTCTTGGAAAATCAAAACCGGTCGTAAGACCGCCGCTGAATCACGTGCAAAACGAAAACTCGGAGTATTCGTCCCTCGGAAACCATTAAGCCTGACATTTTCAACTTTTTGTTGCTTAAAAGAAGTTAAACTGCAAAGTATTCGTTTTTATTCTTTAGTTAAATTTTAACTTTGTCGCCAATTTACGTTATGACGTAGCTTTAAAAAGAATCAACGTATTTTTAAACAAATATCAGTTTTATTAAATCTTCATTCATATTTAAAAATATTTTTAACGCCTTCCAATGAGTACAGTTTCTTTTTATTTTAGTCCATTAGCATCGCGACACTGGCAGACTACGAGAAAGAATAAATTTGATAAATAACAGTTAAAAATAGTCCGACAATATTTTATAAATTGATATACTATTTTCGCTCGGGGAAGAATGCTTTCACTTATGCTTGATGCTTCAGAAATTGGCGTGAATAAAACAAAGACGCGGATTTAAATAGATCTAACTTAATTGTTTTTATAACTGTATAGAGCGTTAAATAATTGCAAATTCTCTTAATTAAAGCGAAGCGCATTCGCACCGTAATTAAGTCGACTTCCTCCTGAAAACTCGGAAAGTAATTTCTTTGGTTGTCCGCATTCATTATAAACGTACTTGATAATATTTCTACTATAACGAGTCGTCTTCATAAACTACGCTGCGTTCAGAAATTAATTACATTCGAAAATACTCGCGGATCAACGAAAAAAAAAAAATATATATATATATATATAAGCGTCCAGTCACTTTCCAACAAATGAATTATCAAACCAGTAAAGAGGGTCTTCATTAATAAATTATTTCCCCACTCCCGCTATTAAAATATAACGCAATTCTCTTCTCCCTCCTTTTTTCTAGCACACTCGCCTGGCCTGTATACTTTTCTCGCTGAACGGGCGCACACGCGCCCGATCTCCCCTCCACGGGATGCTGCCGCCGCCGTCGCCGCCGCCGCTGCTGCTCCGGCTCTCTTTTTGCTCCTTACCTTTTATCTTCTTTTGCACTGGCCTCGTCTCTCCGCCGCTGTGTATATATATATATATATATACAGATAGGTATCGAGGCGCGCGTGCGACCGAGACCAGTGTTCTGGGGGGAATTCATGAAATTGCCAAGACGCAGCGCGGTGCGTCGCTCCTTCTTCTTTTCTCGGAGAAGTGGAGTTTATACTGCCGGCACCTGTGTGCTTATGGATGCAGATGTGTGCGCGAGTCGGAGAGCGACTCGATATACACGGGGACGATGGCTGGGGGATACGGCAGTTTTGCGCCGGTTACAAATCATAATCCCGGATAGCTGTGTGGGCTCCGAGTTTCTTTTCTCGAGTTTCGAACTTTCTTTAATCTCGAGGCAAAGCCCTTGAACTTCCTCGTGCAATGCCAGTTTCATTTTTTTTAACCGAATGTGGAATTCAATTATGCATCAGAGAAAATATGAAAAACTGTTTTGCGTCTTATTTAAAATTCTTGATGAATTTAGTCAATTTTAAAACTGTAGCTGCATGGACTTGCTTTAATTTAAAACTAGAAATTTATAAATACATTTTTTTAGAAAACTTTATAATAATTTATTTGCTAAACAATTATTGGTTGGTGTCGAGGACACAATGCTGCTATTTTATAACTCTAGCAATCATAAAAAATATTTAATGGAAAAAAGAAATATGTTCAAAGAACATGTGTGCCAAATGGTCGCAGCAAGAATCGAGAGCTCATATATAAAAAAAGTTCCAATTTCCGTTTACCTTCGCCTCCGTCTCGTCAACTTTACTTTTCTTTCGAGTAAATTCTTTTTTCTTTAAGCGAAAAAAGAGAAAAGAGACACGTGACATGTGGTAAAGCGAGAAACATCAAAGTTTAACTGCCGGCGTTAAAAAATCGGCTAAATTATCGAGAGTTAAAAAAGCGATGTGAAAGAATTTAATAAAAACTTTTAGCAAGAACTTGATCGACTTCAAATTTTAATTACGGATTCAATGAATAATTTGAATAAAAGTTTTAATACTACACAGTATGTATATATACATTAAGGAAACTATCAAATCTTACTAATATAACAGTTAAAATATTAAAATTTATTTATACCTAAACGTTTTTACGTTGGTATTGCGGTACTTTAACAAAAATAAAATTAAAATATTAAACTTTCTATTCCGCAATAAAATAAACAGGTCGACGGCTTTAAAAAAAAAAAAAAAAACAACTTTAAAGTTATCGATCGATGGATTAGTTATTTCACAATCGGTTCGGAAATTCGGTTTTCACGGAATCCTCCGAGAATATCACGGAAGAGCGTGCAAAGCAATAACGCGGGAGACAGGACCATTGAAGAATCCTGCGGCACACGCCTAGACCAATCTTGCCATTAGAATTCACGTCAGTTGAACTATGGGCAAGCTGTTGCTGCTATGCTGCTGGTGCTGCTCCAGACAGCACACGATAGGCGAATACTTCGGAAGCTACACGCCCTTTGGAGTATTCCACGTTATTCAATTTTCAAGTATATTGAATCACATTTTTTCTACTTGCCCCTGGATTCATCTTCGATCCAGTTCTGACGCTGGAAAGCGTAAGAAAAATACAACGTCTTAAGAGATATACGAGAACAATTGTTAAATCCATCCGATTATTTACTCTATCAATACTGCTCCCCGCCACCCACGTCAGCAAGCAGCTATTCCAAAAGGTTTGATCTATTCGGCCGTCATCGGCCACTCAATAAGAGAGCCCACCCCTGCCCATTAGGGAACCAGGCGACGCACGGAATGGCCCGTGTATACAGTGCCCACCGCGGGTGGCGCTCGCTCGCTTTGGTATTTCATTCCGACGAGGGAAGAGGGTCGGATTCGCGGCGGCGCGCGTCTTCGAAATCCATTAAAATCTCGCACCACCACCCCCCCGGGCGTATAATATATTGTTAAGCGGCTCGCGGGAAAATATGCGCCCGAGCGGTTATGTTGCAGCAATATCGTGACTGCAAAGAGTCGCGGCAAAATTAATGCAACTTTTACGCATGAGGAACGAGCCGCGGACCGCCGAGGCGCCTGAGCGGATTCCTTCGGAATAATGGTGTTTCGGGGAATATTTAACTGACGTTAATTTCGATTTTTCACGTTATATTCAATTTTATGTAGATGAGTTTGTAGCTTTTATTCTTTCAAATCTAAAATATGATGAAAGGTAATCTTTTTTTTGAGAAACCGAGAGTGTCAAGTTTCAAATTCGTTGACACATTAAAGGTTTTGGCTAAATGGCATTGAAGTAGGTGTAAATGAATGCGATACGTCCTGACTTGAAACATCTTTTAAGTTTTAGTTTGTACATAAATTTATTTTAAAATACTACGCTTGACAACGTCCGCACATAATAAGATTTCATTTCAGACTAATCTGTCAATGTCACCAAATCCGTGATGATAGCTTTATTCCTGGAAAAGGGAAACAAGAAATAGAATCTGTATTTCTTCGTTGTGATACAGTTGGAAATAAGATCAAAATCTTATAAGGTTTGCCAAAACGAGATGCGTTTATAACGGAAACTGAGCTACCCGAAAAGTTAAATTAAAAGTCAAAATTCAATTGTGCTAATCTTATACTGGCAAATACAGAAAGGTAATGATAGAAATAGCAGAAAAGTAAAAATCGCGCAGAAAAATTTGTAACTGATGGAGATATAAGATTGCTGAAAGTTTCGCAAAGCGGTTTCAGCCTTCGCTTTCAAACTATACGTTTACTCTTCGAAAATTTCTACGAACCTATGGAGCGAATCCGTTCTCCCGCTTTTGCTCCGGCAAATAAAGGGCCTCCAAGTTGGGCGCAAGCTGCTTCGCCGCGCCGAAAAAAGCGCAAGAAAGGAGCAGGAAGAAAATAAAGCAAAGGAGCGCCGGTAATTGAACGGAATCACGGCGGTTCCTTCGCTGCTGCTGGAGCAGCAGCAGTTCGACCATCTCTCTCCTTCGCGCATCAAATCAAGATCAAACAAATTGTACGCTTGAGTAAGTAGATCCGGGCCTAAGGATCGGAAGGAGCGAAAGAAAGGCCACCTGGCCTGTGATTTTTGGTTTTTCTTGCCGCGCGCCTGAGACCAACGATGTTTATTTTACACTTGATGCTGCTAATGCCATTTAAAGATAACGTTTGATTGCGTAATCATTTATTCCTAATGGCTAAGCTTTGAAATACATATTTACATTGAAATATACATACATGTATATGTTTATTTAAAAGGCACTTGACATTGTTGTGAATATTTCATTCTTTTCTTATAAGAAAAACCATCGAGTATTTTCCAAGGATACATATATCAGGATTTCATAGATCTCTTTCCATATTTTATATCATTTACCACCTTTTGTGCCTTCTTAGAATTGAAAATAAGGTCGTAGGATAAAATTTCTTTAGAATCACAGTCCTGAATAAGGATATGTCAATTTTGAATTCCAAGAAGGGGAGAAATGCTTAAAATGATCTCAAATATGCGAAAAGCAGCTAAAAAAAAGTTTAGGAAATACACTTTTAAACATAAATATGCGAATTATTATTCTATTGCTGCAGCTTACCACGTTTATAAAAAATACTCTTTTAAATAAAACAATAATATTTTCTCAACTCAGGCATGAAATAGCTCTCATTTTACGCTAGAAAGTAGCATAGAAAATCGAGCATTTCAAGCATTTGAGAAAATTTGTTGTTCAAGTGGGGAAAAAAGACGTTTTTTCCTCGCTTCTAGCGAGTCTTATCAGAGAAAACAGTCCTTTTTCTTCGCTTCGAGCTATTTTTTATCGATTTCTGTGCACGACTTGAAATGTACGATCATTTATCCAACTTTCTGACACTTTTCATGCCTTCGTTGGAAAAAAACACGGTGTGTAACACGGGAAGCAAATCTATTTCACCCTCTATTTCGGTACTCGACTCTGACTCATGCAGAACACCTCACCCTCGCTAGAAATAGCTTACTTTC